>JAMZAV010001854.1:0-149446 GCA_024449915.1 Sweltsa coloradensis
AGGGCCCCTTGGTTTCCCCCTTTTTCCCCCAAACCTCCCCCACTTGTCCCCCCCGGGTATTTACCCCCTTCAAGCCTTTATTCATGCGAAACCCCCTGAGAGCCCCCCGACCACACCCTCCCGGGGAAAACGTCCTGGGCCTTTTTTTAAAACCGTTTTATAGGGGTCCCCTTTTTTCTTTGGTGTTCCCTTGGGGGTCGCACAAAACCACCCCCTCCAAGACCCATCAGCTGGGGTCACAAAAAACCAGAGGGTCATTCCCCCCCCACGCTTCATCCTTCCCTCTTTTCACTTAAACCCCAACGCCCCGATGAGAGCCCTCCGAGTCCACCCCTCCCCCCGGGGGGGCAACGTCCCTCGCCTTTTAACCGGGTTATGGGCGTCCCCTCTTTCATTGGTGTTCCTTGGGGTCGCCAACCCCCCTAAACCCCATACCGGGCCAAAATCAACGGCTCCGTCATCAGCCCAAGCCCCCTTATTCACCCCGCTCTCCTCCGGGGGCCCTTGTACACTTCCGGGGGGGGGCCAGCCTCGTTTTTTAAGATGGCCCCCCCCCTTTTTTTTTTCCTTGGGCCCTCCCCCCTCCCCCCGGGGTGCCACAACCCCAACCCCGCCCCCCTCCCCTTTCCCCCCCCCTTCCTCCCCCTCCCCCCCCCCTCCCAAACCCTCGCACTTTTTAACCGTGTTATAGGCGCCCCCCCTCTTTATTGGTTTTCCCTTGGGGTCGCACTAACCATCCCCTCCAAGACCTCATCGAGCTCGCTCACCAGATCCAGACGGTCATAAGATCTTCATGGAACACTCCTCCATGCACCTGCACACTATTCTCCCTTGCTTTAGTTTGAGATACGAAGTCAGGTGATACTTGAATCCAATATTCCTCTTCTGTGTCCAAAATCTCTCCAGGCCAAGCGTCGCCATCCCTCTTCATGGTGTCTTCCTTAGCAAGGTCACCCAACATTCCTCGCGCCGTCCTCTTCCGGTTCTCATCGTTGAACCTGAATCCTCGACCTCCCACTCGAGACAGTGTCCTCCTTCCCAGACTGGCGTCCTTCGGGCTGACCATCGGCTCGTCGGCAGCGAATTTACCCTGACAAATGTCGTCGTCATGTAACAAATCCCCATTGGGACACATCTCCACCACACCAACAGAAAAACTCGCCATTCACGAAAAGGCGTCGCCAAAACCCCGAATCTCCTGCGCGTTTCTCGAGAACGTGACCTTTCTGCGAATGGAATAAAAAAAAATGAAACTGCTAGTACGGGCTCCAAACGGTCAATAGCCCTTTTCTTGAAAGGTTACTCGGCTGATCGCCCTGAGACTGATCCCTGTACAAATCTCTCCCCCGCTGGGGAATTCCTTTCCCGGATACTCACAAATATAATACTGGGGGACGGTCGTTCGGCCTGCAGCCAAATGCACGCGACTGCTAGAAGGGGAGCCCAAACCCACCCTTTTTTACTCCTACCCCGGTTGGGGGTTTTCAGCTATCGCACACGCCGTCCCGAAAGATTTACAAACTTGAAACTCTGTAATGACCTTTATGGGGTCCATGACATACCAAACAAAAAAAAATCAGCCCCGGGCCGATAAACCCGTTCGAGTTCAAAAAAAATGCGTAAAATCGACGAAAAACATTCCGGTGGCGGGTGGGTATCAGGGGAAAGTCGTTCGCTCGCAGCCAAGCGCACGCGTCTGCTAGAAGGCGGTGACTAACTCGACCCTGTTTACTCCTACCCGAATTGGGTCGCCGTCCGCCGGACGCCGTCCGGAAAGATTTACAATCTTGAAACTCTGTATATATGACCTGATATGTGGTCCATGACATAAAAAATAAAAATAAATCAGCCCGGTCCGATAACCCGTTCTGAGTTAAAAAAGTGCGTAAAAATCGACAAAAACATTCCGGCTGGCTGGGTGGGTATCTAAGGCGACGGTCGTTCGCCAGCAGCCAAGCGCACGCGACTACTAGAAGGCGATGACTAATCTAGGGCGACGGTCGTTCGCCCGCAGCCAAGCGCACGCGACTGCTAGAAGGCGATGACTAACTCGACCCTGTTTACTCCTACCCGAGTTGGGTGGTTTTCAGCTATCTGCACACGCCGTCCCGAAAGATTTACATCTTGAAACTTTGTATATGACCTGATATGTGGCTGGCTGGGTGGGTGGGGGGCTAGCTAGCTAGGGATTCTGACATAAAGGAATAAGAGCTCCTACAGAGAAAACGGTACATCTTAGAACTATGAAACTTGGACCACATTTAGATGTACCTCAGACTCAAATACTTCCACCGAGAGGCAAGTAATATTCCACCCCCAACACCCCCTAAATCATCCCCTAAAGTTGGAATAATTAAAAGCTCTGACCCAAAATTGAATTTTTATTCAAATTAGTTATTTAAATTATGTTCTTATGTGTTTTAACCTAATCGGCCGATTTTCATTATATAAACCACATTTTTTCAACCCCCATCCCTATTAGTTTATATTATTTTACCTTGATTTCCAGCATTCTCCATGAAGGCACCTAATGAGTTATCAGCATGAAATTTGGCATGATGGTACATAATAATATGAAAAATAATCCGCCGAGTTGCAAGAGATATTCCACCCCAATACCCCCTAAAATTGGAATAATTCATAGCTCTAGCCCAAAATTGAATTTTTATTCAAATTAGTTATAAAAATTATGTTTTAATGTGTTTTAACCCAATCGGCCTTTTCTCATTTCCTAAACCACATTTTTTCAACCCCCATCCCTAATAGTTTATATTATTTTTCATTTTGATTTCCAGCATTCACCATGAAGGCACCGAATGAGTTATCAGCATGACATTTGGCATGATGGTACATAATAATATAAAACATAATATTCCGCCGGGAGGCAAGCGATATTTCACCCCCACTGTTCCCTACCACCCTTAACTTTGGGCAAAACGTTATGTCATATTTAATTGGATGAGCGTAGCGAGCGAAGCGAAGATTCCATTTCACTACACTAGAGAAAAAAATCCGGAATGTTTTTTTTCTTCTTTTTTTCATTTTTTTTTGTATTTTTGTGTGTCTGTTAACTCGATTCCGGCTAAACCGTTACTCCAATTGCGATGAAATTTTATGGAGGTCTTTGAAATCTCTGAACTTAGAACTGTCACCTTTTTGAGCGCAATACAAAATTATTTCTCATAAAAATCGCAATTTTACGATTTTTTCGATTTTAACGAAAAAGCGAAAAATTGCGATTTTCATGAGAAATAATTTTTCGATTACGCTCAAATTTCACACGAATATATTATTAACAAAGCGAGCGAAGCGAGCGTTTCCATTTGACTCTGCCGAAAAAATAGTCACTAGCTTTGTGGCAAAATCGTTCAAAAAATTAAAAAGTTTCATTAGAATTAATCGAAAGTTTTTTTTTTCAAACTAAACGGCGACAAAATCTGAGGTGGCCAAATCATTTAGAATGTCCGTCCGGTCACGAATATGTTAATTTTATTTTGATCCGATAAGAAGTGTAGATGGAAATGACATAACAAAGTACCGTTACCATGGCAACGGAAAGTCGCGCAGCTTTTTTGGCTCATGATAGCGGTCGAACGGAGGTTCGGATCGAGTTGAAATTTAGACAATCAGCAAGCTTCGATCTGGATTGAATGCCGTTAGTTTTTTTAGCAAAATCGTTCAAAAAGTTACAAGTTAATCGAAAGTTTTTTTTTTTAAAACTAAACGGCGACAAAATCTGAGGTAGCCAAATCATTTAGAATGTCCGTCCGGCCACGAATATGTTAATTTTATTTTGATCCGATAAGAAGTGTAGATGGAAATTACATTTAAAAAAAAGTAGCGTTACCATGGCAACGAAAAGTCGCACGACGCTGAAGCTTTTTTGGCTCATGATAGCGGTCGCACGAAGATTCATATCAGGTTGAAATTTGGACCATAGCGCGTGCTCGCTTATCAACGCGTCCAACTGAGCGTTTTCCTAGTTTATAAAATTAAGGTTCTGTGAAAAAATCATTATTATCGTATAAAGCATGTTGGTGTTATAAGTCAAAGAAATTTAAAAAATTGAAAAAATCGTAAAATTGCGATTATCATGAGAAAAATATTTTCGATTCCGCTCAAAATTCACGCGAAAATATCAATTTATAAAATTAAGGTTCTGTAAAAACAAACATTTCAATCGAATAAAGCATGTAGCTGTTATAAGTCGAAGAATTAAAAAAAATCGGAATAAATCGTAAAACTGTGATTTGTATGGGAAATAATTTTTTGATTACGCTCAAATTTTGCACGAATATATTAATTCATAAAATAAGGTTCTGTGAAAAAATCATTACAATCGGATCGGATAGGTTATAACACCTACATGCTTTATCCGATTGTAATGATTTTTTCACAGAACCTTATTTTATGAATTAATATATTCGTGTAAAATTTGAGCGTAATCAAAAAATTATTTCTCATACAAATCACAGTTTTACGATTTTTTCCGATTTTTTTTTAATCTTCGACTTATAACAGCTACATGCTTTATTCGATTGAAATGTTTTTTTTACAGAACCTTAATTTTATAAATTGATATATTCGTGTGAAATTTGAGCGGAATCGGAAAATTTTTTCTCATGATAATCGCAATTTTACGATTTTTTCGATTTTTAAAATTTCTTTGACTTATAACACCAACATGCTTTATACGATAGTAATGATTTTTTCACAGAACCTTAATTTTATAAACTAGGAAAACGCTCAGTTGGACGCGTTGATAAGCGAGCACGTGCTATACAATTTGTTGATGGTCCAAATTTCAACCTGATATGAATCTTCGTGCAACCGCTATCATGAACCAAAAAAGCTCCAGCGTCGTGCGACTTTTTGTTGCCATGGTAACGTTACTTTTTTTTAAAAATGTAATTTCCATCTACACTTCTTATCGGATCAAAATAAAATTAACATATTCGTGGCCGGACGGACATTCTAAATGATTTGGCTACCTCAGATTTTGTCGCCGTTTAGTTTTAAAAAAAAAAACTTTCGATTAACTTAACTTGTAACTTTTCGAACGATTTTGCTAAAAAAACTAACGGCATTCAATCCAGATCGAAGCTTGCTGATTGTCTAAATTTCAACTCGATCCGAACCTCCGTTCGACCGCTATCATGAGCCAAAAAAGCTGCGCGACTTTCCGTTGCCATGGTAACGGTACTTTGTTATGTCATTTCCATCTACACTTCTTATCGGATCAAAATAAAATTAACATATTCGTGACCGGACGGACATTCTAAATGATTTGGCCACCTCAGATTTTGTCGCCGTTTAGTTTGAAAAAAAAAACTTTCGATTAATTCTAATGAAACTTTTTAATTTTTTGAACGATTGACGATGACGATGACTATTTTTTCCGGCAGAGTCAAATGGAAACGCTCGCTTCGCTCGCTTTATTAATAATATATTCGTGTGAAATTTGAGCGTAATCGAAAAATTATTTCTCATGAAAATCGCAATTTTTCGCTTTTTTCGTTTTTAAAAAATTACGCTCATCCAACAACGCGCCTGAAAAAGCGTTTGCGAAGCTTCCTAGTTTAAAAAAAATCTTCAACTTAGTGATGATTTTTTCACAGAACAACAGAAAATCCGCATAACACATTGCAGCTCAATGCACCAATTACGCTCATCCAACAACGCGGCGGGACTTCGTTTTCCTAGTCAATTAGAATAATGTTAATTGCTGGTTACAATACGTCAATGTGTTATAGTCCGGTAAACGAATCATTCACACAAAAACCCAAGACGACATTAACCATAACAAAATTTAATAAAAACCTTGTGTATTGCCAACTACAGATTGTAAACAAAAACAAAAGCTTTTGTTTCTAGACAATCTGTTTTAAAGGCACTGTATCCACCTTTTCACGTTTTTCACGTATTTCACGCCTTGATGTGAAATAAATATTTCATTCATTTCGTAACATTTGGGCCGATTCTGACCAAACGGGTGGGGCTACAAGACTCATATTTTACATGGATATTAGGGTTATGATGATGTATTGCCTTTTGAAAGAAAAATATGAAAAAGTTAGCCAGAATCCATATAAATAAATGTTTTAATATAAGTGTTTTGAGGTTCATAATAATAATAATTAATAATTTCCAATAGAAACTTGACAACAATCACCTACAATGCGTTTAAAAAGCATTTGCAAAAGTAAAGAGATCCCACTCAAACTAAAATCTTGCAAAAAAGCTCATCCATCAACGCGACTAAAAAAGCGTTCGCGAAGCGACCTTGTAAAAATTATTAAACATGTTTTGAAATGCATATAACGCAGTGTAGTCTACAATCTGTGACAACACTATGGAAAACATAGCCAGAACGAAATACGTACAAAGATTGCAAGGTTTATTCAATCTCCCAGCTCTATTAATTGGGGGTTCCTTGAGCGTGCAAGATTCGATATACCTTAAGCACTGCATTTCATAGCCAGACAAATAACAAACAAAAAAATATTTTATCAAAAACAAAACCATTGTCCTTAAAATAATCCCTACACATTAGCAGCCTGTTTTCAATTCAATATTTCTTGTAGGTTTAAATCGCAATGGATCTAGCTGATTTTGTTAGCCGTTTTCAGTAAACTCGTACCGGATGTCTGTTCAAAATTTTAGCGCAATCTGTTTAGAGATTCGGCTGATTTTCGATGTACAGACACACGCACAGAATCACGGAAGTGACGATTTTCTTGAATGGTTTCCTCAGTCGCTTCGCTCCCTCGTCTAACAAACCAGAAATTACCAAATCATTCTTCACCAGTGGATATAACCCAGGTCTCCCACATTTCGGGTATAAGGGCGCCTTGGCCATCTAGACTATGTAAACGCCAAAGTCGTTGTTAGACGAGTGAGCGAATCATGTGTTGATTACCCGGGAACATTTTGCATTCAAGTTTGATAATAATTATAAAGGTATAATTAATTGGGTTTTGAATTAAGTTGGTATAAGTGCGCGTCAACTGTAAGGCCATAATGCGCCACTCTAGCCTATGATAGGCTAGGGAGGCCTAGGGTAGGGGGAAGAAAAGTAATCTTACCGGGTACTCAAAACATGGCTCACTCACTTGTCTAGTTAACAACGAGTATGGCGTTTTCCTAGTTTTAGTATAGTGTGAAACTTTTATGACAATCTGGCGAGATAATTATTTATATACTAGGAAAACGCTAAAGTCCCGCCGCGTTGATGGATGAGCTTTTTAAAGTTTTTAGTTTGCGTGGGATATCTTTACTTTTGCAAGTGACTTTGTTTTGCTGCCGACGCATTGGAGGTGATTGTTGTCTAGTTTCTTTTGTTTCTTGTCAATTGGTATTATTTACCGTAAAAAACTATATTAAAAGCTTTATTTCTATGAATTCTGGCTAGCTTTTTCAACTTTTTCTTTCAAAAGGTACTACATCACCATAACCTTAATGTCCATGTATAATATGAACGTTTTAGCTCCACCCGTTTGGTCAGAATCGGCCCAAATGTCACGAAAATATCGCACTAAAAATCGAAAAAAATCGTAAAAGTACGATATTCATGAGAAATATTTCTTCGATTGTACCCAAAAACGTAGCAAGTCTAAGTTCAGAGATTTCGACGGTCCCCTCAAATTTTCATCAAGATCGGATATGCCGTTTTCCCGGTAGAGAGCGAACAAACAGACGGAAAAAAAAAAAAAAAAAAAAAAAAAACACCCGAGCTAAATTTTTTGGGGGGTCGGTGAAATTGAAGTCTTCGCTTCGCTCATCCAACTAGGAAGCTTCGCAAACGCTTTTTTTAGTCGCGTTGATGGATGAGCTTCTTAATTATACTAGGAAAACGCTAAAGTCCCGCCGCGTAAATGGATGAGCTTTTTAAAGGTTTTAGTTTGCGTGGGATATCTTTACTTTTGCAAGTGCTTTGTTTTGCTGCCTACGCATTGTAGGTGAATGTTGTCAAGTTTCTTTTGTTTCTTGTCAATTGGTATTATTTACCGTAAAAAACTTGTATTAAAAGCTTTATTTCTATGGTTTTCTGGCAAAATTTTTCCACTTTTTTTTTTCAAAAGTATACAAACCCAAAACCTTTTCCCCCATGTAAATATGAACTTTTGTACCCCCACCCGTTTGGTCAAATTGGCCCAAAAATGGCACAAAAATTCGCACAAAAAGAAAAAACGTAATTAAAAAGCTTTTTTCTCTCGATTCGGCTAACTTTTTTCAATTTTTTCTTCGAAAAGAATCCCATCACATTCCCTTTTAATTGCTGTGAAATTTTTAAACGTTGTAGCCCCACCCGTTTGGTCGAATTGGCCCAAAGGGGCACGAAAATATCGCACAAAACGAAAAAAAATCGAAAAAGGATATTTTTGAAAATATTCTTCGTTTCCCCCAAAAACGGGGCAAGTCAAAGTTCAGGAAAACGAAGGTCTGTAAAATTTTCATCAAATCGCATATGCCTTTGCCCGGTTTGAGAGCGAAAAAACCCAACGGAAAAAAAAACAAAAAAAAAAAACAAAAAAAACAAATTTTTTGGGGGGTCGGTGAAATTAAAGTCTTCGCTTTTCGCTCACCAAAATTTTTAATTTAATTTAAAAAAAACAAAAAACATATTATTAACCCCCTACAAAGCAACATTGTCTGTTATTTTTGTTGTTTGCAAAAAGGTGTGAGTGGGGAAAACAATCTTCTGTGAAGTTTCCATAAAAGCTGTAGAAGATCAAAAAATCTATATTTTCGTGCTTTTGGGCGGATTCTGATAAACGGGGGGGGCTAAAAAGTTCATTTTCACGGACATTAAAGTAAGGAAAAAGTTTGACTTTTGAAAGAAAAATTTAAAAAAAATTTCCAAATCATAGAAAAAAAAGGTTTTAAATATTTAACACCCCAAAAACTCAAATTAAAAACCCTTTTTTCTAAAAATTATGTCTGACTTTTTTAACTTTTTCTTTCAAAAGTAAATACTCACCAAAAATGTGCATTTATAACGTTGGCCCCACCCTTTTTGGGCAAATCGGCCCAAATTCACTAAAATATCGCACTAAAAATCGAAAAAAAAAAACGTAAAAGTACGATATTTTTTGAAAATATTTTTTTCGATTGTACCTAAAAACTAAACAAGTCTAAGTTCAGAGATTTCGAAGGTCCCCTCAAATTTTCATCAAGATCCTAATGCCGGTTTACCCGTAGAAGCGAAAAAAGACAAAAAAACAAAACCAAAAAAAAAAAAAAAAAAACACCCGACCTAAAATTTTTTTGGGGGGGGGTGAATTGAAGTCTTCGCTTTGCTCATCCAATTAAAATGAAAGAGGGGTAACTGCCCAATAGTGAGAGCTGTAAAGGGAAGGAACACTTGAATATTGCAAATCCGGATACCAGCGCCAAATTTTGCATGGGGTAGATAAAAATATCAGAATTAAAAATCCGCCGGGAGGCAACGATATCTCACCCTAAACAACCCCCTAAATTCCCCTAAACATTAGAATAATTCATAGCTCTAACCCAAAAAAGAATATTTTATTCAAATTAAGTTATTAAAATTATGTTTTAATGTCGTTTTAACCCAATCGGCCTATTCTCATTTCCTAAACCACATTTTTTCAACCCCCATCCCTAATGTTTATAATATTTTTACCTTGATTTCCAGCATTTACCAGTGAGGCACCTAGGGAGTTATCAGCATGAAATTTGGCATGATGGTTCATAAAAACCTGAAAAATAATAATCCGCGCGGAGGCAAGCGATATTCCACCCTTTTGTCTCTACCACCCTTAACATTGGGAAAAACGTAAGGTAGTATTTAATACATTTTGAATATTTCCAATTGCTGATTAAAATTATGAGTCGATGTGGTTTAGTCCATCAACAAATCATTTCTACAAAACACAATTTTTCACCCCCTAACCCTAATAATCATACTTTTTAGTGACAAACACTGTTTAGTAATTATCCAACATGAAATTTTGGCACGGTGGTAGATAAAAATATAAGAATTACTATTCCGTTGGAGGCAAAGAATATTTTACCCCTAGTGTCCTCTACCATCCTTAAAATTGGATTTGGTACTAGGTGTATTCAATACATTGAAATTATTAAAATTATCCACATAATATTATGCTCAAGACATGTTCCATCCAATCAACCTAATTTCTCGTGTTTTTTTTACCCCCACCCCTAATAGTAGTGATTTTTCATCAACACTTATTAGCATGGAATTTGGCATGGTGATAGCTAACAAAATATAAGAATTATCTATTCCGTTGGGAGGCAAACGATATTTCACCCCTAGTGCCCTCTATCATCCCTTAAAATTGGATTTGGTACTAGGTCGTATTCTATACATTGTAATTATTAAAATTATCCAATAATATTATGCTCAAGCATGTTTCCATCCAATCAACCTAATTTCTCGTGATTTTTTACCCACCCACCCCTAATAGTGATTTTTTTCATCAACACTTATTAGCATGAAATTTGGCATGGTGGTTAGATAAAAATATAAGAATTACTATTCCGTTGGGAAGTAAACGATGTTTCACCCCAAGTACATCCCTTAAAATTGGAAAGAGTGTTCAATGATTCGTTTTTTTCATGGTGGTTATCTGGAAGAAAGTGTTCAATTAAAAATTAATTAAAATCAATAGTTTTGGTTTATTAAGAAATACAATAATAAGCATGTTATGCGTTGGTATCTATGATTACATAATACAAGTTGGTATTTTATAGCTGCTTCTTTTCTCAATGCAGTTTTCTAAACAAATGACGGTTTGTTTGTCTGAAGTGACAGTGTAATATCACAGCCCCAAAAACTCGTAACAAATTGTATGAAAATACCACCTTGTACCATGTAATCATAGATACCAACGCATGTAACATGCATATTATTGTATTTCTTAAATAAACCAAAACTATTGAATTTTAATTAGATTTTTAATTGAATACTTTCTTCCAGATAAACAACCCATGAAAAAAAAACGAATCATTGAACACTCTTTCCAATTTTAAGGGATGTACTTGGGGTGGAATATCGTTTACTTCCCAACGGAATAGTAATTCTTTATTTTTATCTACCACCATGCCAAATTTCATGCTTAATAAGTGTTGATGAAAAAAATCACTATTAGGGGGTGGGGGTAGAAAAATCACGAGAAATTAGGTTGATTGGATGGAAACATGCTTGAGCATAATATTATTGGATAATTTTAATAATTACAATGTATAGAATACGACCTAGTACCAAATCCAATTTTAAGGGATGATAGAGGGCACTAGGGGTGAAATATCGTTTGCCTCCCAACGGAATAGTAATTCTTATATTTTGTTAGCTATCACCATGCCAAATTCCATGCTAATAAGTGTTGATGAAAAAATCACTACTATTAGGGGTGGGGGGTAAAAAAAAACACGAGAAATTAGGTTGATTGGATGGAAACATGCTTGAGCATAATATTATTGGATAATTTTAATAATTTCAATGATTGAATACGACCTAGTACCAAATCCAATTTTAAGGGATGATAGAGGGCACTAGGGGTAAAATATTGTTTGCTCCCAACGGAATAGTAATTCTTATATTTTTATCTACCACGTGCCAAATTTCATGTTGGTAACTTACTAAACAGTGTTTGTCACTAAAAGTATGATTATTAGGGTTGGGGGTGAAAAAATTGTTTGTTTTGTATGAATGATTTGTTAACTGGACTATAACACATCGACTCATAATTTTAATCAGCAATTGAAATATTCAAAATGTATTAAATACTACCTTACGTTTTTCCCAAAGTTAAGGGTGGTAGAGAACAAAAGGGGTGGAATATCGCTTGCCTCCCGGCGGATTATTATTTTTCAGGTTTTTATGAACCATCATGCCAAATTTCATGCTGATAACTCCCTAGGTGCCTCACTGGTAAATGCTGGAAATCAAGGTAAAAATATTATAAACAATTAGGGATGGGGGTTGAAAAAATGTGGTTTAGGAAATGAGAATAGGCCGATTGGGTTAAAACACATTAAAACATAATTTTAATAACTAATTTGAATAAAAATTCTTTTTTGGGTTAGAGCTATGAATTATTCTAATTTTAGGGGATGATTTAGGGGGTGTTGGGGATGAGATATCGCTTGCCTCCCGGCGGATTTTTAATTCTGATATTTTTATCTACCCCCATGCAAAATTTGGCGCTGGTATCCGGATTTGCAATATTTTTCCGCTAACAGCTCTCACTATAAACTAACATTGTAATAATTTGTAATTGGATGAGCAAAGCGAAGACTTCAATTTCACTGACCCCCAAAAAATTTAGCTCGGGTGTTTTTTTTTTTGTTTTTTTTTTGTTTGTTTGTTTGTTTTTCTGTCTGTTTGTTAACTCTCTACCAAGCAAACGGTATATCCGATCTTGATGAAAATTTGAGGGGACCTTCGAAATCTCTGAACTTAGAGGTGTATTGTTTTTGGGCACAATCGAAGAAATATTTCTCATGAATAGCGTACTTTTACGATTATTTTCGATTTTTAGTGCAATATTTTCGTGACATTTGGGCCGATTCTGACCAAACGGGTGGGGCTACAATGTTCATATTTTACATGGACATTAAGGTTATGGTGATGTAGTACTTTTTAAAAGAAAATGTTGAAAAAGTTAGCCAGAATCTATAGAAATAAAGCTTTTAATATAAGTTTTTTTGATTTTTATGCGATATTTTCGTGCCATTTGGGCCAATTCTGACCAAACGGGTGGGGCTTCAACGTTCATATTATACATGGACATTAAGGTTATGGTGATGAAGTACCTTTTGAAAGAAAAAGTGACAAAGTTAGCCAGAATCCATAGAAATAAAGCTTTTAATATAAGTTTTTAACGGTAAATAAAACAAATTGACGAGAAACAATAGAAACTTGACACCTACAATGCGTGGGCAGCAAAACAAAGCAACAAAGCACTTGCAAAAGTAAAGATATCCCACGCAGACTAAAAATTTAAAAAAAGCTCATCCATCAACGCGGCGGGACTTTAGCGTTTTCCTAGTTTAATTTAAACTACTGCATTTAGGGTAACATTTCTTACGACATTTTTGTAGAGCAATAAAATACCATTTAAACAATACCTGGTTTGTTCAATTTCGATCATTTCTTCTTGAGATACAGGAGTTTTAAGAATTATTTTGGCGGCCATCTTGAGGACGCCATGACAGGTGACTGATTTGTTACCAAGCGTGTCCCCCGGTGAAATAACATTCTTTAGTATGTCTTTTACCATCTCCTAAATTTTGGTGCTGGTTTCCGGCTTTGAAATGTTTTTACGCTTGTTCCACGGACGTATAAATAAAGCAATCAAACGGGCCAAAGTTGCTCATTTCCCAAAAGTGTGCAAACGAACGAATGAACCTAATAACAATATATACAATCATAATTTATTATTATTTTTATTTTTATTATTTTTATGTTGTTGGCACACAATATTTAAATTCTTTAAACTTACCATCGGCAAGAAAACTCATGTCATTGTGTCACTGACTTTGCGAACTCACATGACCACTTGCCACAAATGTCTTCAAGTTATTACATCGATGGCAAATATAGGTAGGTACTAATTTCATAAACTAGGAAAACGCTTAAGTCCCGCCGCGTTGATGGATGAGCTTTTTATAAAGTTTTTAGACTGCGTGGGATATCTTTACTTTTGCGAGTGCTTTGTTGCTTTGTTTTGCTGCCCACGCATTGTAGGTGATTGTTGTCAAGTTTCTATTGTTACTTGTCAATTTGTTATTATTTACCGTTAAAAACTTATATTAAAAGCTTTATTTCTATGGATTCTGGGTAACTTTGTCAACTTTTTCTTTCAAAAGGTACTTTATCACCATAACCTTAATGTCCATGTATAATATGAACGTTGAAGCCCCACCCGTTTGGTCAGAATTGGCCCAAATGGCACGAAAATATCGCATAAAAATCAAAAATACTTATATTAAAAGCTTTATTTCTATGGATTCTGGCTAACTTTTTCAACTTTTTCTTTCAAAAGGTACTACATCACCATAACCTTAATGTCCATGTATAATATGAACGTTTTAGCCCCACCCATTTGGTCAGAATCGGCCCAAATGTCACGAAAATATCGCACTAAAAATCGAAAAAAATCGTAAAAGTACGATATTCATGAGAAATATTTCTTTGATTGTACCCAAAAACAATACATCTCTAAGTTCAGAGATTTCGAAGGTCCCCTCAAATTTTCATCAAGATCGGATATGCCGTTTGCCTGGTAGAGAGTTAACAAACAGACAGAAAAACAAAAAAACAAAAAAACAAAAAACAAAAAAAAAAAACACCCGAGCTAAATTTTTTGGGGGTCAGTGAAATTGAAGTCTTCGCTTCGCTCATCCAAAAAAAAAATCAAAATCGAACAAACACCGGCTGGCTGCTTCCAATTGCTGATTGCTTCTAATTATCAATCGCTTCAGGAATCAGGATTATGAAAAGAACACAAAACAATTGAACGTGATAATCTCTACTCTGGAATTTGAATTGCAATGCCTATAGTAGCTGAGCAGCGTGGCTCGGCGGTAGAGGGGCGGTAGAGGGGAGGATACAAGGTCAAGATGGCCGCCACTTCCTGCTTACCGCTGCGAGCCGCTAGCGAGAAACATGACGCGACAAAATGGCGACTTTTCCGCTGATAACGCGTCGCTAGAAGTGCGCAACCTAATGAGGGGGGGGGAGGGGAACCCTGACTAGGTTCAATTCCCGAACAGAAATAGATTTTATCATTTGCGCACTTTATTTCACGTAAAGTTATCACTCAACCATAAATCCACAAACAAAAACCCGGCGTTGTGATGTTATTATTATCCAACTGATATTGGGAGTACAGTAAGCCTTAAAGTAAACAATGTAGCGATGGGGCTACAGTAAAAACAACAAAACATTATGTAATTTTTTTAATTTTGAATTTGTATGATTTGTAAATTTGTCCTTTTTGGTATCAAGCTGTAAAAATGTGTTGTAACTAAAATAGCTGCATTTGCTAAATAAGACCGACTATATAGTCCAAACATAGATAGTCATAGTCATAGTTTATCCCAACGTTAACTCATTTCAGTCAATTTGATCTTGAATTCGTGTTTTATTCGTGGAATTAGTAAGAAGAAACCAGCAGTAAAGATCGCATCTTGTAAGACTGTTATAGGATGACCGCTCCCAGGATTTCTTATGCCGCGCTTACAGTGAGTGAGAGAGAACGAAAGAGTGAAGGGGGGGGGAGAGTCTGTATGGCATAACTTCTTCGACATCCAAAGGCGGTGACCAGCTTTTCAGCACTCGGGCGCATTTTTCTGGTTTCTGTAAATAGACGTCAACACTTTTGATCTTGAAATCAAGTTGACGGGAGGCTAATACAATATCTTCTCCAATCAAACTAATATTTCGTACAGATTATGCTTGCAAAATACTCATTTACCTTAAAGTTATACCATTATTAGGAAAGTATACAATTATGCATAAAATATAAATACTAATATCCAAGTTGTTTGACAGTTTTTTCTTTCTTTGACATATGTTTGAGGGTGGCGGTGGTATGAGGTGTGATGTCATAATGCAACCTGCTGCTGCTGCTACCTGGTGGCACCAGAGTCAGCCACTCCGTAAGAGGCAGCGTTCACCGGTGGACGTGAATGTTTTCAGTGTCATCGTTGCATCTTGTCCAGTTTTTGAGGAATCTGCGGATCTGCGGATTTATTTATTATTTACAGTCATCATCATCAGAATCCTCAAGAATTGAAGGTAAGGTGGACTTCACTTTGTACAACTTGTTTGATGTTTTCGGTGTTGTTTCGGACTTAGTTAGGAATTAATCTGCATGTTTTAAGATATCCACACGTCCACCGCGAATTGTATTTTATTTTATTTTAATAATTATTATTAGTGATACATTACAACGTAAAGTAAACTTACTTTTACCTTTTCTTCTACAACTTATTTTCAACATTCTTCAAACAGCAAATTAACTATACAAATAACTTTCGAATTTTTGACAATACAACAACAGTTAAGTAGTGTCTCAACAAGAAAGTAAACTGAATCAAATGAATGTTTACAACACTTGATTAGGGTTATCAGTAGAGGGAAATAGACTTTATTATAATGCAAGTGACGGACTTATGGACCATATTTTCAACACTAAAAAGAAAAACCCAGGGCATGGAATTTTGGGAACGTGGTGAGGAGTGGAGAGGGGCGGGGAGCGGGTGCAAAATGTTCCCTCAGAAGCTTTTAAAAGACCTCGTCTCGCCGAAAAGTAGTTCCGACATCACTATCTGCACTTCATCATTAAAAACGCTCCTTATACATAATTATTAATTACCCAAAATCTAGAACTGAAATAGGTACTAAACTAAAATTAAGGAAAATTTTAAAGTGACCTTTTACGTACGTACTGCGTTTAGAAAAGAAATTTGGATGGTATTTGTAGCCAAGTGATATTGCTGTAAAAATGCAGTTTTAGAGTGGTAAAACGGTACATTTCGGCGTCCCGGGTGGTGACTCGCGGGACACCGGGACAGGTGCCTAAAACCAGGACTGTCCTGGGAAAACCGGCGCGTCTCGTGGACGCTAGGGATCTGTGAACGTTCGAAATTCGAACTTGAAATTAAAATAAATATTTATTTAAAGTTAGATTTAAAAAATTGTAGTGGTGCGTGCGTATCCAGAACTTCGAATCGGGTAGAATATTTGGGGGCTGAGCCTAAAGTCAAAGAGGCCGTCTTGATTATATGGAGGAAATTGACGAAATTGGATGGTGAAGGTGCCGGTCCAAAATTTAAGTGTCTCTTGGTGGAGGTGCCGGTCCAGACCAATCACTACTCTTTTAAGTTCGGTATTAATTAGTTTCAAGTTTGGTTCGAAACTACAAATCTAGGTTTGCGCCACACTACAGGTTACCCTAGTGGTCACCCTTCTTTTCACCCTACTGGAAACCCCTACAGGTTACCCTACTGGCCACCCTACTGGCCACCCTACTGGCAACCCTACTGGCAACACTACTAATCACCCTACTGGCAATTCCCTACAGGTAAACCCTACTGGTCATCCTACAGGTAACCCTACTGGTCACCCTACTGCCAACCCTACAGGCTACCCTACTGGTCACCCTACTGGTCATTCTCTGGCAACCCTACAGGCTACCCTACTGCAACCCAACTGGCAACCATACTGATCACCCTACTGCCAACCCTACAGTTACTCTCCTGGTCACTCTTCTGGTCATTCTACTGGCAACCCTACAGGCTACCCTTCTGCAACCCAACTGGCAACCATACTGATCACCCTACTGCCAAACCCCTCTACTGGTCACTCTTCTGGTCATTCTACTGCCAACCCTACAGGTTACCCTACTGGTCGCTCTTCTGGTCATTCTACTGGCAACCCTACAGGCTACCCTTCTAGCCACCCTACTGGCCACCCTACTTTTCAACCAACTGGCCATAATAATAATCACCATACTGGCCATCCAACTCGTCACCCTACTGGCAAACATAATGGTCACCCTTCTGGTCACCCAACAAACAACTCTACTGGTCACCCTACTGGCTTCCCTACTAATCACTCTACTGGTCACCCTTCTGGTCACCCTACTGGTCACCCTACTGGTCACCCTACTGGCCACCCTACTGGCTACCTGCCCAACCCACAGGTTTCTCTAAATGGTCACTCTTCTGGTCTTCTACTGCAACCCCTCCTGCAACCTACTGCAACCCAACTGCAACCTACGACTCCTACTGCCAACCCTACAGGTTACCTACTGGTCACACTTCAGGTCATTCTACTGGCAAACCCCACTGCAAACCCAAATGGCAACCATACTGATCACCCTACTGCCAACCCAACAGGTTACTCTTCTGGACACTCTTCTGGTCATTCTACTGCCAACCCTACAGGTTACCCTACTGGTCGCTCTTCTGGTCATTCTACTGGCAACTCTACAGGCTACCCTACTGGTCGCTCTTCTGGTCATTCTACTGGGAACTCTACAGGCTACCCTACTGCAACCCAACTGGCAACCATACTGATCACCCTACTGCCAACCCTACAGGTTACCCTACTGCAACCCAACTGGCAACCATACTGATCACCTACTGCCAACCCTACAGTTACTCCCTGGTCACTCTTCTGGTCATTCTACTGGCAACCCACAGGCTACCCTACTGCAACCAACTGGCAACATACCGATCACCCGACTGCCAACCCCACAGGTTACCCTACTGGTCGCTCTTCTGGTCATTCTACTGGGTACCCCACTAATCACTCTACTGGTCACCTCTGGTCAAACCCTACTGGCTACCCTACTAATCACTCTACTGGTCACCCTACTGGTCACCATACTGGCTACCCTACTAGTCACCATACTGGCTACCTTACTTATCACTCTACTGGTCACACTTCTGGTCACCCTACTGGTCCACCACAAATGGCTACCCTATTTGCAAACCTACTGGTACCCTACTGGTCACCATACTGGTCACCCTACTGGTCACCATACTGGCTACCCTACTAATCACTTACTGGTCACCCTACTGTCCAGTAACCCACACTCCTTTGGGTCACCCTACTGGCACCATACTGGTCACTATAAATGGCTACTTTACAAATCACCTACTGGTCACACTTCTGCAACCCTACAGGCACCCTTTTGCAACCCAACTGGCAACCATACTGGATAACCTACTGCAAACCCCACAGGACTTACTGTCACTCTTTTGTCATTCTACTGGTCAACCCTACAGGCTACCCTACTGCACCCAACTGGCAACCATACTGATCACCCTACTGTTAACCCAAACAGGCTTACTCTTTGGACACTCTTCTGGTTCATTCTAATGGCACCCTACAGGATACCCTACTGCAAAACCATACTGATCACCCTACTGCCAACCCTAACAGGTTACCCTACTGGTCACACTTCAGGTCATTCTACTGGCAACCCTACTGCAACCCTACTGCAACCCAAACTGGCAACCATTCACTGATCCCACCCCCCCCCCCAAAAAAAAAACCCTACTGCCAAACCATAAAGGTTACTTTACTGGTCTATCTTCTGGTCATTCTACTGCCAACCCTATCGCTGGTTACCCCTACTGGTCGGCTCTTCTGGTCATTTACTGGCAACTCTACAGGCTACCCTACTGGTCACTCTTCTGGTCATTCTACTGCAACCCTACAGGTTACCCTACTGGTCGCTCTTCTGGTCATCTTACTGGCAATCCTACAGGCTACCCTACTGCAATCCTAACTGGCAACCATACTGATACCCTATTGCCAACCCTACAGGTTTACCCTACTGGTCACTTGCTGGTCATTCTACATGGCAACCTTAGAGGTCTACCATATGGTACCCTACAGGTTACCCTTCGGCCAACCCTACTCCTGCAACCCAACTGGCAACCATACTGATCACTACTGCCAACCCTACAGGTTACCCTACTGGTCGCTCTTCTCGGTCATTCTACTGGCTAACCCTACTGGACAACCTACTAGCCACCCTACTGGCCCCCTACAAGTATCCTACCTGCCACTAAAAATCACCTACTGATCACCTACTGGCCACCCTTCTTTTCAACCAACTGGCCATAATAATAATCACCATAATGGCACATCCAACTCGTCACCCTACGGCAAAACGTACAGGTCACCCTTACTGGTCACCCATTACAAAAAAACCTACTGGTCACCCTACTGGCCACCCTACTAATCACCCTACTGGTCACCCTACTGGTCACCCTACTGGCCACCCTACTGGTCACCATACTGGCTACCCTACTAATCACACTACTGGTCACCCTTCTGGTCACCCTCACTGGGTCACCCTACTGGCCACCATACTGGCTGACCTACTGGTCACCATACTGGAAACCCTACTGAGTCACCCTGTCTTGTCACGCTACTGGTCACTATCACGGCTACCTACTAATCACTGAAACTGCGTCCACCCTTCCTGGTCACCTACTGGTCACCACACTGGCTACCCTACTGGGCACCATCACGGCTACTTACTTAATCACTCTACTGGTCACCATATGGCTCCCCACAATCACTCTACTGGCACCCTACTGGCACATACTGGTCACCATACTGCTACCCCATAATCACTCTACTGGTCACAATCTGGTACCCCACTAATCACTCATGGTCACTCTTTTGGTCATTTCACTGGCAGCCCTACAGCTACCCCCCCCCATACACCTACTGCAACCCAACTGCAACCATACTGATCACCATACTGCCAACCCTACAGGTTACCCTGACTTATCACTCTTCTGGTCATTCTACTGGCAACCTACAGGGTATCCTACTGCAACCAAAACTGGCAACCATAACTGATCACCCTACTGGCACAACCCTAAGGTACTCAACTGCGTCACTCTTCCGGTCAATTCTATTGCACCCTACAAATACTCCATGGTCACTTTTTTTCTGGCATTCTACTGGCACCTACAGGTAACCTACTACACCTACAGGCTACCATAACCCTTACTGCAACCAACTGGCAACCATACTGATCACCTACTGCAAACCCGACAGGTTACTCTACTGGCACTCTTCTGGTCATTCTCCTGCCACCCTACAGGTTACCCTACTGGCGCTCTTATGGTCTTATACTGGCAACAGAGGCTACCAACTGCAACCCAACTGCAACCATACTGATCACCATTACTACCAACCCTACAGGTTACTCTACTGGTCACTCTTCTCTTTTTGGTCATTCTACTGCCAACCTACAGGTACTTACTGTCGCTCTTCGGTCATTAATACTAGGCAACCCTACAGGCTTACCCTACTGAAAACCCAAATGCAACCATTACTGATCACCCTACTGCCAACCTCAGTTACTCACTGGTCACTCTCACTGGTCATTTTTACTGGAACCCTACAGGCACCCTTCTGCATCAACCTAAACTGGCAACCATACTGATCACCCTACTGCCAGCCCTACAGGGTACCCTACTGGGCACACTTCTGGTCCTTCTATGGCAACCCTACGGCCAAACCTACTGCCCAACCAACTGGCAACCATAATCGATCACCCTGACCAAACCCAACAGGTACTCTTCTGGACACTCTTCTGGTCATTCTAATGCAACCTACTGCAACCCACTCGGCAACCATTACTGATCACCATACTGCCAACCCTACAGTTTACTCTACTGGTCACTTCTGGCATTTACTGGGCAACCCTACAGGTTACCCTACTGGTCGCCTCTTCTGTCATTCTACTGCGAAAATCTCTACAGGCTACCCTACTGCAACCCAACTTGGCAACCATACTGATCACCCCTTTGCCAACCCTACAGGTTACTCTACTGTCACTCTTCGGTCATTTCTACTTGCCAACCCTACAGGTTAACCTAAGGTCGCTCTTCGGTATTTTACTGGCAAACTCTACAGGCTACCCTACTGCAACCCAACTGGCAACCCATAATGTCACCCTAACTGCCAACCTACAGAGTCTACTCTACTTGGTCACTCTTCTGGTCATTCTACTGCCAAACCATACAGTTACCTACTGGTCGCTCTTTACTGGTAATTCTACTGGCAACTCTACAGGCTACCCTACTGCAACCAACTGGCAACCATACTGATCACCCTACTACCATCCTACAGGTTACTTACTGGTCACTCTTCTGTCATTCTACTGCCAACCCTACAGATTACCCTACTGTCGCTCTTCTAGGTCATTTCTACTGGAAACTCTACAGGCTACCCTACGCAACCCAAATGGAACCATACTGACACCCTACTCGCCAACCCTACAGGTTACTCTACTGGTCACTCTTCGGTCATTGCTAATGGCTACCCTACTGCATACCCTACATGCAACCCTCCTGCCAACCCTACAGGTTTACCATACTGGGTCACTTTCTGGTCATTTACTGGCAACCCTACAGGCAACCATACTGATCACTCTTCTGGTCATTTTCTAGGGCAACCCCAGAGGGCTACCCAACTGCAACCCAAAGGCAACCCTACTGATCACCCTACTACTCATCCCTACAGGTTACTCTCACTGTACACTCTTTGGTAATTCTACTGCCAACCCTACAGGTTACAATAACTGGTCGCTCTTATGGTCATTCTACTGGCAACTCTAAGGCTACCCTACGCAACCCAACTGGCAACCATACTGATAACCTTCTGCCAACCCTACAGGTTACTCTACTGGTCGCTCTTCTGGTCATTCTACTGGCAACCCCACTAATCACTCTACTGGTCCCATACTGGTCCCATACTGTACCCTACTAATCACTCTACTGGTCACCCATTACTGGTCACCATACGCTACCCTACTGAGTCAACCTATGGCTACCTAATGGTGTCACCCATACTGGACTCCTTTACTATCACTCTACTGGTTCACCATACGGGTCACCCTACTGGTCACCCTACCGGTCACCCTACTGGTCACCCTACTGGCCACCCTACTGGCTACCCTACTGGTCACCCTACTGGCCTACTTGACTAGTCACGGCTACTGCTCGTCACCATATTTGGTTCACCCTACTGGTCACCATACTGGCTACCCCACTAATCACTCTACTGGTCACCCTACTGAGCCAACACCTCTTGGCTCACCATACTGGCACCCTACTAATATTCTACTGGTCACCCTTCTGTCACCTTACTCGTCGCACCATATTGGCTCCATACTAATAACTCTACTGGTCACCCTTCTGGTCACCGCTACTCGTCACCACAGTATTGGCTACCCTAAATCACTCACTAGTCAAGCTACTGGTCACCAACTGGCTACCCTACTAATCACTCTACTGGTCACACTTCTGGTCACCCTACTGGCCACCATACTGGTTACCCTACTGGTACAATACTAGGCTTACCCTACTAATCACTCTATGGACAACCATACTGGTCACCATACTGGTTACCCACTGGTCAACATACTGGCTACCAAATTACACTCTTCCTGGTCACACTACTAATCAACTTGTATGGTCACCTTACTGGTCACCCTCAATGGTCACCACACTGGATTACCATACTAGGTCCACCTACTGGTACCCTATGGTCACCATACTGGCTACCTTACTAATCCACTCTACTTGGTCAACTCTACTGGTCAACCCTTCTGGTCACCCTACTCGGTCACCATACTGGATACCCCACTAATCACTCTACTGCGTCACCCTACTTGGCTACCCTACTAATCACTCTACTGGTCACCATACTGGCAAAATTTACTAATCATCTACTGGTCACTCTACGGCACCTACTGGTACCCTACTAATCTCTACTGAGTCACCCTTTGGTCACCCTACTCGTCAACATATTGGCTACCCTACTAATCACTCTAACTGGTCACCTTTGGCACCCTTCTCGTCACCATTATGGCTACCTTACTATATCATTAATGGTCACCCTACTGCGCACCTACTGGCTACCCTGATAATCACTTTACTGGTCACCCTATGTCCAGTAACCACACTCTGGCACCCACTAGCACCATACGGTCACCATACTGGCAACCCTACAAATCACTCTACTGGTCACACTTCTGGTCACCCTACTGGCCACCATACTGGGACCTACTGGTCACCATACGGGCTACAACTATAATCATCTACATGGACACCCTACTTGTCCACCATACGTGGTATACCCTACTGCGTCACCATACTGGATACTAAATTATCACTCTACTGGTCACTTATAGTCACCCTACTGGCCACCCTAACGGCAGTAACCACCCTACTGGTCACTCTAACTAGTCACCCTTCCGGCCACACCTACTGGCAGTAACCACCATACTGCGCCACCCTACTGGCCACCCTATGGTCACCCTATTAGATCCCTTACTGGCCAGTAACCACCCCAATGGTCACCCTACTGGCAGTAAACCAACCTACTGGGCACTCCTCATGGCACCTATAATCACCTACTGGCCACCCTACTGGTCACCCTACTGCAACGCTTCTGGTCACCATACAGGTTACCCTACTGGTCACCCTACTGCAACCTTCTGGTCACCATACAGGTTACCCTACTGGTCACCCTACTGGCAGTAACCAACTACTTGGTCACCCTACTGCAATCCTTATCTGGTCAACATAAGGTTACCCTACTGGTCACCTAATGGTCACCCTACTGCAACCCTTCTGGTCACCATAATAGCCACCCTACTGGTCACCCTACTGGCCAGTAACCACCATACTGGTCACCCTTATGGTCACCCTACTGGCCACCAGTGCTGTGTCATTATCTAGACTAGGAAAACGCTAAAGTCCCGCCGCGTTGGATGGATGAGCTTTTTAAAGTTTTTAGTTTGCGTGGGATATCTTTACTTTTGCAAGTGCTTTGTTTTGTTGCCAACGCATAGTAGTGATGTTTGTCAATTTCTATTGTTTCTTGTCAATGGTATTATTTACCGTAAAAAACTTATATTAAAAGCTTTATTTCTATGGATTCTGGCTAACGTTTTCAACTTTTTCTTTCAAAAGGTACTACATCACCGTAACATTAATGTCCATGTGAAATATGAACGTTGTAGCCCCACCCGTTTGGTCAGAATCGGCCCAAATGTCACGAAAATATCCCACTAAAAATCGAAAAAAATCGTAAAAGTACGTTTATTCTATGGATTCTGGTTAACTTTTTAACTTTTTTTTCACAAGGTACTACATCACCATAACCTTAATGTCCATGTAAAATATGAATTTTGTAGCTCCACCCGTTTGGTCAGAATCGGTCCAAATGTCACGAAAATATCGCACTAAAAATCGAAAAAAATCGTAAAAGTGCGATATTCATGAGAAATATTTCTTCGATTGTAACCAAAAACGTGGCACGTCTAGGTTCAAAGACTTCGAAGGTCCCCTTCAATTTTCATCAAGATCGCATATGCCGTTTGCCCGGAATCGTGCGAACAAACAGACAAAAAAAACAAAAAAAAACAACCGAGCTAAATTTTTGGGGGGTCAGTGAAATTGAAGTCTTCGCTTCGCTCATCCAATAACATTGCATTATCTATTATCTTATTGGATGAGCTTAGCGAGCGTAGTGAGCGAAGCGAAGATTCCATTCTACTACACTGGTGAAAAAAATCAGGAATGTTTTTTTTCTTTTTTTCCTTTTTTTCCTTTTTTTGTATTTTTGTCTGTTTGCTAACACGATTGCGGCTAAACCGCTACTCCAATCGCAATGAAATTTTCTGGAGACCTTCGATATCTTTGAACTTAGAACTGCCACGTTTTTGAGCGTAATCGAAAAATTTTTTCTCATGAAAATGGCAATTTTACGATTTTTTTCGATTTTTTAAAAGTTTCTGAAACTTTCAACACCTACTTGCTTTATCCGATTTTAATGATTTTTGCACAGAACCTTAAAATTAAGAATTAAAATATTCCTGTGAAATTTGAGCGCAATCAAAAAATTATTTCTTATAAAAATCGCAATTTTACGATTTTTTTAAATTTTTAAAACATTCTTTGACTTATAACACCTATATGCTTTATCCGACTGTAACGATATTTTAACAGTACCTTAATTTAATGAATTTATATATTAGTGTGAAATTTGAGCGCAATCGAAAAATAATTTCTCATAAAAATCGCAATTTTACACTTTTTTCGTTTAAAAAAACATACGCTCATCCAACAACGCGCCCGAAAAAGCGTTTGAAAAGCTTCCTAGTCTAGATAACAGGATCTCAAAGTATCTATTATCTTATCTCAGATAATATTTCTTTTTATCTATTATCTGAATCTTAACATTAGAGATAACAGATTCAAAAAAACAGAATCACAATCAATTATTTCTAACTTTGTTCAGCTTGGCACACTCAAAGAACATGTGCAGGAAAAAATATATTTTTGGATGAGAATAGAGAGCGAAGCGAAGATTCCATTTCACTACACTGGAAAAAAAATCCGGAATGTTTTGTTTTTTTCTTCTTTTTTTTGTATTTTTGTCTGTTTGTTAACACGATTCCGGCTAAACCAATACTCCGATTGCGAAGAAATTTAATGGAGGTCTTCGAAATCTTTGAACTTAGAACTGACACGTTTTTGAGCACAGTCGGAAAATTATTTCTCATGAAAATCGCAATTTTACGATTTTTTTCGATTTTTTAAAAATTTCTTTGACTTCCAACACCTACATACTTTGTCCGATTGTAATTATTTTTTTACAGAACCTTAATTTTATGAATTGATGTATTCATTTGAAATTTGAGCGTTTTCAAAATACTATTTTTTACGAAAATCGCAATTTTACGACTTTTTTCGATTTTTAACATTTCTTCGGCTTATAACACCTACATGCTTTATCCTATTGTAATGATTTTTTCACAGAACCTTAATTTTATGAATTTATATATTTGTGTAAAATTTGTGCGCAATCGAATAATTATTTTTTATGAAAATTTCAATATTACGATTTTTTCCTTTTTTAAAATTACGATTAATTAAAAAAATTAAAAATTTGCTATTTTTTAAAATTTAATTTAATTGGATGAGCGTAGCGACCGTAGCGAGCGAAGCGAAGATTCCATTTCACTACACTGGAGAAAAAAATCCGGAATATTTTTTGTTTTTTTGTTTTTTTTTCTTTCTTTTTTTTTCTTTTTGTATTTTTGGCTGTTTGTTAACACGATTCCGGCTAAACCGATACTCCAATTTCGATGAAATTTTTTAGAGACCTTTGAAATCTCTGAACTTAGAACTGTCACGTTTTTGAGCGCAATCGAAAAATTATTTCTCATGAAAATCGCAATTTTACGATTTTTTCGATTTTTTAAAAATTTCTTCGACTCAACATAACACATACATGCTTTATCCGATTTTAATGATTTTTTCACAGAATTATAATTTTATTAATTTAGATATTCGTTTGAAATTTAAGCGCAATCGAAAAATTATTTCTCATGAAAATCGGAATTTTACGGTTTTTTTCTTTTTTAAAACAATTCTTTGACTTATAACACCTACATGCTTTATCCGATTGTAATGATTTTTTCACAGAACCTTAATTTTATGAATTAATTTATTCGTGTGAAAATTTGAGCGCAATTAAATAATTATTTCTTATGAAAATCGCAATTTTACGATTTTTTCTTTTTTTAAATTACGATTAATTAAAAAAAAATTAAGTTTATTTTTTATTTCATTTTAATTTATTTTAAAAAAAATCTTCAACGAAGTAATGATTTTTTCACAGAACAACAGAAAATCCGCATAACACATGGCAGCTCAATGCACCAATTACGCTCATCCAACAACGCGGCGGGACTTAAGCATTTTCCTAGTGTTATATTAGGCCTATGAACTATTGAAAGCACTTAAGGAAAGATCTGTGGGAAGGTATCACCAAAATGTGGTTTTCCAATTTTATCATTGGATGAGCGTAGCGAGCAATGCGAAGATTCCATTTTACTTCACTGAAGAAAAAAATCCGGAATGTTTTTCTTTTTTTTCTCTTTTTTTCTGTGTGTATTATTGTTATTATTGTGTTTGTTGTTAACACGATTCCGGCTTAACCGATACTCCAATTACGATGTAATTTTATGAAGGCCTTCGAAATCTCTGAACTTAGAACTGCCACGTTTTTGAGCGTAAGAGAAAAATTATTTCTCATTAAAATCGCCATTTTTCGATTTTTTCAATTTTTAAAAAATTTCTTCGACTTATAACAACTACTTTTTTTATTCGATTGTAATGATTTTTTCACAGAACCTTAATTTTTGAATTAATATATTCGTGTGAAATTTGAGCGCAATCAAAAAATGATTTACTATGAAAATCGCAAATTTTTTCGATTTTTTCGATTTTTAAAACATTTCTTCGACTTATAACACCTACATGCATTATCCGATTGTAATGATTTTGCACAGAACCTTAATTTTATGAATTCATATATTGGGGTGAAATTCGAACGCGATCGAAATTTAATTTTTCGTGAAAATCGCAATTTTACGCTTTTTTACGTTTAAAAAAATGCACGCGCAAAAACAACGCGCCTGAAATAGCGTTTGCGAAGATTCCTAGTTTTATTTTGACTATTTCTGTGTAAAATGCAACATATTTGAAATAAATTGGACTGCCCGTTTATGTTTTGTGATTTTTTTAATGTATGGTTGTGAGTTTACTTTTTCATCAGATTTATAGTATATCGCTTTAAAATTAATAGCTTCCCTAAAACATTGGCCACGGAGTTTTTTTTAAATTTATATATATTGATAAGAATAATAATAATAATAATAATAATGTTTTTTATTTAAAATGTGTGGCTGATGCTGAGGATCCAGATGACCCGTCTTATGGAGCTGGGTTGTTCTTAACAACATTTTTTCAGAATATAAGCACGTATTAAGGCCTGTTCTAACTTTAAAGCTGTTTTTCTCTAAATATTAAAAATTAGCACATTTCCCCACATTTGCCCCCTTTTCTCAGGATCTGGACCAATTTGAATGAAATTTTCAGGATATGTCAATCATAGCAGTTTACAAGACCCCTAGCAGAATAAAGTAATTGATAGTTTTCAAAATTATGACATTTATTTGGTAAAAAAAATACACAAAAAAAAACACAAAAAATCAACAAATGCTAATTTTTTCATAAAACAACGTTTCGCCGGAATGTTCTCCAGCATCTTCAGGTTTTTTGACAGGACCGGGCTTGCTTCTCTGCTTCCTCTCCGATGGAAAAAAAACCCTGAAGATGCTGGAGGACATTCCGGCGAAACGTTGTTTTAAAAGGTATGTACCTAATAAACACTACACGTGGACGAAACCCCCAAAACCCGATACAACATCAGAATTGGTCTACGAAAACCTTCGTCATAACATATATATAACATATATAACATATATATATATATATATATATATATATTAATAAGTGCTATAATTGCAATACATTGTAATAATTTATAAATATAATTCAAACTATTGTATTTGCGGTGAAACTGCTAATGACATATTTTGTAGAGTATTAAAAGTCCATTAGAACAATACCTAGTTTGTTCAAATCCGTTGATTACTTCTTGAGTTACAACAATTTTAACAATTATTTTGGCGGCCATCTTGAGAACGCTATGACAGGTGACTTATTTGCTACCAAGCGTGTACCCCGTGAAAATAACATTCTAAATCTAAAATATGTCTTTTACCAGCTCCTAAATTTTGGTGCTGGTTTTCGACCTTGAAATGTTTTTACGCTTGTTCCACTCCACGGACTATACCACGTGTAAATAAAATCGCACATCCATCGTTATTTCAGAAAATTATTTTCTCTTTTACTCGTAGCGGAGACAAAGGTGTGTTTAAAAAATTAAAAAATCATAGCTTAAAATTAAGTTTTTGCACCTAGAATTTTGTTTTTCTTATTGACTCAAAATTTACATACAGTATAATGACCAAAAAGGGGCTATTGACCCGTAAAAACAAAACAACTTTTATTATGCAAATTCCTCTTTCATTCAACCAACTTTCACAATTTTTGTTGATAGATGGACGCTGCTGATATTGGGGATTTACTCCCCATATTATGTTGGCAGTCTTGCCAAGGAGACTGATCAAGACGATGTGAATACGGATGTCTGGTTCAAAACAACGTTTCGGAAATTATACTAACACTGTAATCAGACTATTTAAAAATATCATATTTACTAAAATTATATGAAAATAAATAAAAACCCAGGCGCGTAGGAACTCATTTACGGGGTAGGGGGGAGGGGGAACAACAACTCTTCTGCTGAGTTTTTGGGAAAGGGACCAAGCACGTGGGGTTTAGGGGCAGAGCCCCCAGCAGGCGAAAATTAAAAAAATCAGGTTTTTATAGTGTGTTTGGTGCGTTCTAGAAAAAACAAATGGTCTGAAATGATGAATGCAATATCAAATTTTATTTTATTTATTTATTTAACGTCTATCCTGTTATAAAAACTGATTTACAAAGAGGACAACTAAATAAATCTAATTACATAGATGCAGACACAACAATGAACTACAGTTAAGTAAATATTTGAAATGTAATAAGGTAAGTTGAAGTAATAAGGCCACCCCAAGAAATTTTATTTGATAAAATTTAAGTGGGAAGAGGTAGAGGCTCAAAACTTTCAGGAAATAATATTCAAGGCATTGGTTATACAATAAACTAAACAACATATTTTAGTAGTTAAGATATTGTCTAAAACTAATTAAAATGTAATATTGTGTAAAGTGGCCTTATTAAAAGTAATAATTAGGCCATTTTATATTTTATATGTTTATAATGATATAAAATCCATTTCCAACATATTTGTAGCTTTGTTATTATTGCCTGAGGTATTTGACATATTTTATTTACTTTGGGCATGTTGTCAGTGCCATCATATACTCAACAGGAAGTAAATTTAGGGATTCATGAATTTAAAAAAAAAAAAATTAAAGAATAATTTTATTAGGACAATTTTTCTGACTAAACTGACAACGGGCATAAAATTAGGCCTAAGGTTTACTCCAACAATGAGCTTTCAAGTAAGTCGACAGTAATGTTGATCTTCATTGTGAGGTTATGTCAGTGGCCTTTTTACCAAAACAGCACGTTTGTGATAATCCTAGTCATATTTCAATTCAAAATGTATTTAATCAAAAAAATCTTTTATCATATACTTGAATAACTAACCTTCAATATAAAGTATATATTTAATATCTATCACTATTCATGTCCGTAAAAAGATTTTTTTCTTACCTTCCGTTTCTTATAAAACACCGCCTGAGAAACGCGGATGACAATCAAACAGCTGTCAAAACTGTTCTATCGGCCGTAATTGCATGTAGTTTTCACCGTTGTGGTCAGATGGAGTAGCTATACACTCTAGAAGTGGAATCGTCAAAAAATATTCACTAGCAACGAAGATACAGGCGAGTGGCCGTATAAGTCGGGTGTCCTTATTACTCCGACCTACCTTAAATAATAAATAAATAATAAAATGTATTTTTTGTACAGAAAAACTAGTAAACTATAACAAACAAACTTGAAATAGGGACGAGATAGACTATGTTACAACCAATGATTGTATATTATATAATGTAATTTACCCGCCAAACTAAAAAAAATCTGAACTATAGTAATGAATTTAGCACTAGAGAAACGCCAAAGTCGTTGTTAAACGAGTAAGTGAGCCATGTGTTGTGTACCCGTAACATTCATTTTCTCCTCCTTAAACTCTACACTAGAGGACCTTGCCTTACTGAGCCTTACTAACTATCTATTATCATCAATCAACTAAATGCAAATGTTCCCGGGCACTCAACACATGACTCGCTCACTCGTCTAACAACGACTTTGACGAACTTTCCCTAGTTAAGGTGCCCTTATAGCCGAAATGTGGGAGACTGTTCAATCCCCTAGTCGGGAAAGATTTTGTAATTTCTAGATTGTATTTAAAAAATTATAAAACATGTTTTGAAATGTATATAACGCAGTGTAGTCTATCATCTGTGACAATACTATGGAAAACATAGCCAGTACGAAATACGTGTAAATATTGCAAGGTTTACTCAATCTCCGAGCGGAATTTGGGGATACCTTGGGCGTGCAAAATTCGATCCACCGTGGGCACGGCAATTTCACGGCCAGGCAAATAACAAACAAAAAATATGTATTCAAATTCAAAACCATTGTCGTTTATAATTTCTTCACATTAGCAGCCTATTTTTCAATTTATTATTTCTTGTAGGTTTTAATCGCAACAAATATTAATGATTTTGTTAGCAGTTCTCGAAAAAACTCGTAACGAATGTCTGTTTAAAGTTTCAGCGCAATCTGTACAGCTATTCGGCTGATTTTCGATGTACACACACACACCCCACGCACGCACGCACGTACGCAGACTCACAGAATAAGCGCCGTTTGAGTTGATTTAAAACAGAAAATAAACTAGAGAAACGCCAAAGTCGTTGTTAAACGAGTAAGTGAGCCATGTGTTGTGTACCCGTAACATTCATTTTCTTCCACCTACCTTAAGAAGCCTCCCTAGCCTATCATAGGCTAGAGTAGCGCATTATGGCCTTACAGTTGACGCGCCCTTACCAACTAAACTTTAAAATCCTATTATTTATACCAATATAATTATCAAACCTAAATGCAAATGTTCCTGGGTACTCAACACATGACTCGCTCACTCGTCTAACAACGACTTTGGCGTTTTCCTAGTCTAGTTGGCTAAAGCGCCCTTATAGCCGAAATGTGGGGGACGTGGTTCAATCGCCTGGTCGGGAAAGATTTTGTAATTTCTGGATTGTATTTTAAAAATTATAAAACATGTTTTGAAATGTATATAACGCAGTGTAGTCCATCATCTGGGACGATACAATGGAAAACCTATAGGCAGTTCGAAATATGTGTAAATATTGCAAGGTCTACCCAATCTCCGAGCGGAATTTGGAAGTACCTTGAGTTTGCCAGATTCGATAAACCTTGGGGACGGTATTTCACAGCCGGGCAAAATACAAAGAAATAATTTTTTTTCAAAATCAAAACCATTGTCGTTAAAATAATTTCTACACATTGGAAGCCTATTTTTCAATTTATTATTTCTTGTAGGTTTAAATCGCAATGGGCATAGCTGATTTTGTTAGCAGTTCTCAGTAATTTCGTACCGGATGTCTGTTAAAAATTTCAGCGCAATCTGTTCAGCGATTCGGCTGATTTTCAATGTACACACACGCACGCACGCAGACTCACAGAATGAGCACCGTTTGAGTTAAATGGAGACACTCAGTCGCTACGCTCCCTCGTTTAAAAATATTGGGTCCACCGTGACCCGAAAAAAAATTGTCAAACTTCATATTTTTCGAGCTAGGACCCATCGGCAAAACTCTCCCATAAGAAAAAACATGGGGACGATCTTTATGCCCCGTGACCTTGGAGGATCTTGATCCCAAAAAATATTGGCCATTATTGACGTACTCTACAGACGTTTTTGTAAATTGTCTATATTTTGTTTTGTAAATTAGGCAAGTGATTCGGTCAAAATATGATGATTACCAAGACGGGGTATGATTTTGGAATGCATATTTTTGCGTGTTTGAGAGTATATATTTGGGCACAGTTTCGAGACACGCTGATATAAAGGGGCAGATTAGATTGGTACGATGCTCAAGTATCTATGTTGAACAAAAAAGAAGCAGGTTAAAGCCGATTTAAGAAATTTCCCAAAACACTAATTTTCGCAAATTTTTGCATTTAAAAAATTGAAAAAATTCGTGTAAAGTCACAGTTACAAGATATAGTTTTTTAAGCTGTCGCTTTGATTTGATTGTTTTGATGTTTTTGATAAATATGAGTTTTGTTTATTAAATAACCCGATGGCGGGAATGGTTAGTAATTTTCGAAATTTAGTTTTAAATTGAAATAGAATTTGTACCCTCTGAAATGGGATTTACTCCGCATATTATGTTGACAATGATTCAGAATAAGACGATGTGTATGTGTAAAGCTAAAACGAGTTATTAGTCATTTCATGCAAGAGTCAATGTTTGAATGTAGAATTTTGAAATCATTAGGTTTAAGGGCGCGTCAACCGTTAAGTCACAATGTGCCACTAGCCTAGGGGATATACGGAGGAAATGCTGGTCAGAACCAGCCACGCGTGTAGGGGAGGATAGCGGGGTTTCTCACGTCACGGCCGTCATCGTCTTTGTAATCGTTCGTGTTGTCGTCTTAAGGGAGGGGGGGTCAAGGGGAGGGGGAGGTGTCCCCGACGACGATTGCCACAGCTCGCCTCTAGTGTTTCAGGGAGCTTATTCTAGCTGATGTTTGTGAAATGGACTCTTTCTCTCGAATCGTCTTTACGAGTAGCTGAGCCATCCTCTGGGCTAATTCTACCCCGGGTCCAGACGGGGTCGGATGTAGATAGCAGGGACACAGGCCCTGGCTACCGGACAATACTGAAACTATTATGATGGCCAGTGTTGATAAGAGTTTCTGAAGCATGTGACACCATTATCACCAACCATCACCAAGACATTTTCTTTTCGTTACCGCGGTTGTGTTGGTTCGACTGTGGTTTGGGAGGTCCCGGCCGGGTTCAAATACCGTCGAGACCGTAGTTCCTGACTGGAAGTTTATTCCGAGGTTTTCCTCAGTCGTTAATACGAATGCCGAGGACTGAGTCCTCTTAAACAGCCCTCGGACAGCCTGTACTAACTATAATGTACTTGGACACCTGACGAGGGGCATGCATTGCGCCCCAGGCCGAGTAACTTCTCTACCATACTCGAGTAAATATTTTGATTTTTCAAATAGTTTCCATAAAAGTTAGATGGTTATTAGAATCCAACTCCGAATGCAGAATGTTTTGCTTTAGATTTTCAGCCATTTATTAATAGATAAAAGAAAATTGCAGAACAAGTATTAAATATTTAAATAAGTGTTTTTTTGGATATTACACTGTTCTTTTACAACTTGAAAAATGTAAAACAATAAAAAGTTATTGAAAACACTTTAGTGGAAATAACTCTGTTTTATTATATTAATAAATAATAACAACGTTTCGGAAATGACTGAATAATCCGTCTTCAGGATTCTTGTGAAAAAAGCAAAAAATCATATTATCAAAAGTATATCAAAACAAACAAAGACAATAGCCAAGGTCGATAAAATTTAACATTTCACACTTGGAAGTTGACAAAAACAAGGCGATACAAACAAAAAGGCTATTTCTTAGTATTTACTAAAGGAATCCACATAGGAGGAAAATAGGTACTCGGCTGGCTTATACAAGTGTATTTTAATGTTATCAAAGCTGCCTCTTTCAATTTCCTTTTTTTCCAACACGGCTCTTTAAGTAAACGCCTAGATTGTAGAAAGTCGAATTTATGAACCTTGTCCCATGCATGTTCTACTAGTTTCGATGACATAAGATAACAGCCATCTGACTTCTCAATGTTTTTCCTATGCTCATTAACTCGAACATGCTTGGGACGTCCGGTTTCTCCTATGTATACGGCATCACAGTTTCCGCAAGGAATCTCGTAAACACAACCCTTGTTCATTTGGACTTCATTTAGGCCTACAGGTTTAGTTTTTTGCAAATGGCTTCTAATGGTGTTAACTGATTTAAAAGATGTTTGAATATTGAATTTTGATCCAATACGCCGAATAGATTCTGAAAGACCTTTATGATAAGGAATATGACCATATGCTTTCGGCTGAACACGTTCTTTCTTGATTTTTGGTTTACGGTTGATGATGTCCCTGGGATACCCGTTATTCACAAGAGATGTTTGGATGATTTTTACTTCCTCGTCGAAGGACTCTTTACTGGAGCATAAATTTTGGGCTCTATGAACTAAACCCAATGCAATACCAGTCTTGATGTTGTCGTGATGGTTTGACTCAAAATTCAGATATCTTCCTGAGAAAGTAGGTTTTCATAGACCTTCATCGTCAGATCATTGTTGGATTTTCTCAGAAGGATATCCAAAAAAGGAAGTTCACCATCTTTCTCTACCTCTATAGTGAATTGTATGGAATCATGAATAGTATTTAAATCTACCAAAAAATCAGCAAGTTCTTGATCGCCCTTCGTCCAAACAGCAAACAAATCATCAATATAACGCAACCATATTTTTGGACTGTTAGGTAGTTTGGCTGTCATATTCTCTTCGAAAACACTTTCTTCCATAAACACATTTGCTAAAACTGTGGATACAGGAGAACCCATAGCAAGTCCAACGTTCTGTTTGAAAAATTCATTTCCATATTGAAAGTATGATGAAGACGTACACAAAGTAAGACGTTCCATAATGCTGCTAACACTCAAATTAGACCTGTTTTTTAGTGATCTGTCAGCCAATAGTCTTGATTTCACAATGTTTAATGATTCATTTAGAGGAACATCAGTGAATAAACTTTTAACATCAAAGCTTACCATTTTACCCTTTAAATCATTATGGTTAAACCTGTGAATTATGTCCACAAAATGTTGCGAATCCTTCACATGAGAGCTTCTATTACCTTCCAAGGGCGCCGAAATAGGCAATAAGAATCTAGATAAGCTTCGACACGGTGAACTACTAGAACTAATTAGCGGTTGTGAAAGAACAGTGTAATGTTCAAAAATGACTTATTTTAATCATTTATTACTGCACACACACGTTATTACAATGATAAGTTAGTTTGGTCTCTCGATTTGGTTGGTCGAGAAATACTCCCGTAGTTGAAATTGTTATTATTGAATACAATTCAGAAATTGAAAATGTCCATCACGACCGGGGTTCGAACTGCTTATTAATTTGGCTATCGATTTGAAATTTTACCTCAATAATTGGACTTGTGTATACTATTCAAGTATTCATAAACAAATAATTATCCATTGAGTTGGCACTTTTGAGTCAAAACATCGAAAACATCACTTAATAACAGTAGTAAAGTGAGGAAAATTTTGACCGGCGAAAGAGCTCCGTGCCCCAGCCCCCTCTCACACAACCCCCCCCCCCCTTACTACCGAAATTATCTCTAGTTATGCCAGTGGCTTTATGACACCATTACCACCAGCAACAACATCAAAATTTCTATTAAAATAAGACAAAAGACTAGGCCTACATTTGCTCCTCGTAACCTCGTAAGGAGACTATGGATTTCATCCCACCACTAGCAATTCAATCACAACATTTTTATTTTTGCAGAAAAAAATGAGTTTTCGATTGCCGAAAACAGAAATTTAACCAATGACCTTACCTAACTCAGACCATAATTAATTGGATGAGCATAGCGAGCGAAGCGAAGATTCCATTCTACTACACTGGAGAAAAAAATCCGGAATGTTTTTTTTTGTATTTTTTTTATTTTTGTCTGTCTATTAACACGATTCTGGCTAAACCGATACTCCAATTGCGATGAAATTTTCTGGAGGCCTTGTAAATCTCTGAAATTAGAACTGCCACATTTTTGAGCGCAATCGAAAAATTATTTCTCATTAAAATCGCAATTTTACGATTTTTTTCGTTTTTCTTGATTCTTCTGTTTGTATTTTTGTGTGTTTGTTAACACGATTCCGGCTAAACCGATACTCCAATTTCGATGGAATCTTCTGGACGCCTTCAAAATCTCTGGACTTAGAACTGCCACGTTTTTTAGCGCAATCAAAAAATTATTTCTCGTAAAAATCGCAGTTTTACGATTTTTTTCGTTTTTCTTGTTTTTTTCTGTTTGTATTTTTGTGTGTTTGTTAACACGATTCCGGCTAAACCGTTTCTCCAATCGCAATGACATTTTCTGGAGGCCCTCGAAATCTTTGAACTTAGAACTGCAACGTTTTTGAGGGCAATCAAAAAATTATTTCTTATGAAAATCTCAATTTTACGATTTTTTTCGATTTTTTTTTTTGGATGAGCGTAGCGAGCGTAGCGAGCGAAGCGAAGATTCCATTTAACTTCACTGGAGAAAAAAATCCGGAATGTTTTTTTTTTCTTTTTTCTTTTTTTTTTTTTGTATTTTTGTGTGTTTGTTAACACGATTCCGGCTAAACCGATACTCCGATTGCGATGAAATTTTATGGAGGCCTTCGAAATCTCTGAACTTAGAACTGCCACGTTTTTGAGCGCAATCGGGAAATTTTTTCTTATTAAAAACGCAATTTTACGATATTTTTCGATTTTTTAAAAATTTCTTCGACTTATAACACCTACATGATTTATCCGATTTTAATGATTTTTGCACAGAACCTTTATTTTATGAATTTAGATATTCTTGTGAAATTTGAGCGCAATCGAAAAATTATTTCTCATGAAAATTGAAATTTAACTCATTCAGACCATAATTAAATTGGCACGAATTAGGATATTTTAAGCTAAAAATTAACATTTCGTGATTTTTTCTGATATTTTTAGTATTTTTTTTATATTTTTCATTGTAATATTTAAGGAATTATGGGAAATTTTGGATTTCGAATAAAAGCAACGTTTGATGTTCAAATGTAAATTTTAAGTGCATTTCTAAAACTAGATTTTTTTTCGGAATTTTTTGCATATTTTGGATTTTCTGTATCTCAAATACTGGCTAAACTATTAATATTTTAAATTTCCGGGAAAAAACCAAAAACACTTTTTTTTGCCCGTTTTTACACATTTCAATTTTCAATCTGCTCTAAAAACGGTACTATTCGTCCTATCGCAATGCGGTAAAAAAAAATGTGAATTTGAATTCCCCAATTTTTTTGAATTTTTTGTTGGCCAAATTGAAAAAACTTTAAGTCTAATTTAAAAAAAAATCAAAATTGTTATGTCCATTATAATGGACACGTGGTCTGAATGAGTTAACGGGTTTTTTCTTTTTTAAAACAATTCTTTGACTTATAACACCTACATGCTTTATCCTATTGTAATGATTTTTTCACAGAACCTTAATTTCATGAATAAATATACTCGTGTTAAATTTGGGCGCGATCGAATAATTATTTCTTATGAAAATTGCAATTTTACGATTTTTTATTTTTTTTAAATTATGATTTATTAAAAAAATTAAGTTATTTTTTTATTTAATTTAATTTAATTAAAAAAAATCTTCGACTAAGTAATGATTTTTTCACAGAACAACAGAAAATCCGCGTAACACATGGCAGCTCAATGCACCAATTACGCTCATCCAACAACGCGGCGGGACTTAAGCGTTTTCCTAGTTTAAATTCATCGACTTATAACACTTACATGCTTTATTCGATTGTAATTATTTTTTCATAGAACCTTTATTTTATGAGGACATGCGTTTTAGGCAAATTGCTGTTCGCTCGGCCGACTGACACCACAGCTGACATTTTAAACATATGTCACAAATATGGAAATATATGGCTCTGCAGTAACACCTTTCCAAATTTTGTTTTAAAATAATTTATAAAAAATAAATTAGTTTTCGCGAATTTTGATTTTGTTAAAAACTCCAAAATTGACCATATTCGGGATTTTTTTCTGGCTGACTAAGACAAAATTTTGAAAATCTATGACCACAGGGCTGTCCATGTATGTTTTATTGACAACTTTGCCAAGTTTCATATACGTCGGATGCATCTTGGCCGAGCGAAAAGCTATGTGCCAACTGCCAAATGTGTCCCATTCCCTCTTAATATGTTCATGTGAAATTTGAGCGCAATCGAAAAATTATTTCTCATGAAATCGCAATTTTACGCTTTTTTCGCTTAAAAAATATTTCTCGACATATAACACCTACATGCTTTACCCGATTGTAATGATTTTTTCACAGAACAACAGAAAGTCTGCAAAACACATGACAGCTCAATGCACCAAAACGCTCATCCAACAACGCGCCTGAAAAAGCGTTTGCGAAGCTTCCTAGTTATAAAGACTAGGCCGCTTCGCTAACTCTTTTTTCAGTCGCATCGATGGATGAGCATTTGAAAAAAATCGTAAAAGTACAATTTCTATGAGAAATATTTCTTCTAATGTCCCTTAAATCAAACATATATAATTTCAGTGATTGTAAACGTTCCCACAAAGTTTCATCAAGATCGGTTTTCATATTTCACGAAAATGTCTCATTAAAAATCGAAAAAATCATAAAAGTACGATTATCATAAGAAATAATTAATCGATTGTACCCAAAAACGTGGCAGGTCTAAGTTTAGAGATTTCGAAGGTCCCCTCAAATTTTCATCAAGATCGCATGAGCCGTTTGCCCGGTAGAGCGCGAACAAACAGGAAAAAAATCATAATAATATCTAAGTTTAGTGATTTTAAACGTTCCCATAAAGTGTCATCAAGATCTGAGTAGCCCTTTGCCCCGTCGTGGGCCAAATATCACGAAAATATCGCATTCAAAATCGAAAAAAAATCGTAAAAGTACGATATTCATGAGAAATATTTATTCGATGTACCCAGAAACTTGCAGATCCAAGTTTCGAGATCTCGAAGGTCCCCTCCAATTCTCATCAAGATCGTAGGCTATATGTCGTTTGCCCGGTAGAGAGCGAACAAACAGACAAAAAAACACCCGAGCTATTTTCTCGGGGTAAGTGAAATGAAGTCTTCGACTTTGCAAATATGTTTTACCAACACAATAAAAAATTATCTGTGCTCGATCACGGAGTTCCTCCGTATGCTAGATCCCCGCTGAGCTCGCGTGAATGGTGTTGCCAAAGTTGTAATGTTGGGAAAACAATGTCGAGCTATCTGCATCCAAGGCCTGGTGTACCGTGTGCTGTACAGCAGCAGGCAGAGGTTTCAGGCGGCGGCCATGAGTCATCCTAGAACTGAGCTGGGTGTTGCAGCGTGCAGTAGGCAGCAGGCAGAGGTTTCAAGCAGTCTTCCTAGAACTGGGCTAGGTGCGCCACTCAGCCAGGCCGAGGCGCCGATGTTGTGTCTAGCGATACTTACCTACGTAGAACACTACCAAGTTCAGCGATAACAAGCGAATTCCACGATCATTTTACCTTATTTATTTCTTGTATTGTATGCTTTTTGTTATTAGCTTGACCTTTGGGTTTCTATAAACCCAAAGGCTTGACAGAGCTTATTTACATCCTACTTACATTTATTTCTTTTTAATATCCACTCACGACATTTACTTTTAAACATTCCAACAATTTTGATCTCTCTCAAATATCTTGGTAACATACTGTCATAATCCTAAAACTAGGAAAACGCTCAGCTCGACGCGTTGATAAGCGAGCACGTGCTATATAATTTGTTGATGGTCAAAATTTCAACCTGATCTGAATCTTCGTGCAACAGCTATGATGAGACAAAAAAAGCTCTAGCTTCGTGCTACTTTCCGTTGCCATGGTAACGTTACTTTTGTTAAAATGTAATTTCCATCTACACTACTTATCGGATCTAAACAAAATTAACATATTTGTGACCGGACGGACATTCTAAATGATTTGGCCACCTCAGATTTTGTCGCCGTTTAGTTTGAAAAAAATTCTTTCGATTAACTTAAATGTAACTTTTGTAACTTTTTGAACGATTTTGCCACAAAACTAATGTCGTTCAATCCACATCGAAATTTGTTGATGGTCCAAATTTCAACCTGATCTGAATCTTCGTGCGACCGATATGATGAGCCAAAAAAGCATCAGCTTCGAGCGACTTTTCGTTGCCATGGTAACGTTACTTTTGTTAAAATGTAATTTCCATCATCACTACTTATCGGTATTATTTACTACAATTCAGAAATTAAAAAGTCCGCCCCAACCGGGAATCGAACCACGAAATTACACCTACGGGAGTGTTTCCCGACTAAACAAATCGAGGAATAAACTACTTATCGGATCAAAATAAAATTAACATATTCGTGACCGGACGGACATTCTAAATGATTTGGCAACCGCAGATTTTGTCGCCGTTTAGTTTAAAAAAAACTTTCGATTAACTTGAATGATACTTTATAACTTTTTGAACGATTTTGACATAAAACTAATGGCATTCAATCCAGATCGAAGCTTGCGGATGGTCCAAATTTCAATTCGATCCGAATCTCCCTTCGACCGCTATCATGAGCCAAGAAGGCTCTAGCTTCGTGCTACTTTCCGTTGCCATGGTAACGGTACTTTGTTATAATGTAATTTCCATCTACACTACTTATCAGATCAAAATAAAATTAACATATTCGTGACCGGACGGACATTCTAAATGATTTGGCCACCTCAGATTTTGTTGCCGTTAAGTTTAAAAAAAACTTTCGATTAAATTTAATGTAACTTTTTAACTTTTTGAACGATTTTGCCACAAAACTAATGGCATTCAATCGAGAACGAAGCTTGCGGATGGTCCAAATTTCAACTCGATCCGAGCCTCCGTTCGAACGTTATGGCGAGACATACAAACAAACAAAACAAAAAAAAAGAAAACAAAAAAAAAACGAAACCAGTGACTATTTTTTCCGGCAGAGTCAAATGAAAACGCTAGCTTCGCTCGCTTAACTAGGAAACGCTCAGTTGGACGCGTTGATAAGCGAGCACGTGCTATAACTAGACCCACATTGCACATTTTTTTAAATTTAAAAATTTACGACGTTCGCGTTTCCAGTATTATTTATTATTGCCAAGGTATTTGGGTAAACCCGTGTTTAAATCTTTACTTTAAAATCCACCGCCATCTAGAGGACCTTGACTCCTTGGGAAAACTATTTAAACTCTTTGTTGACAAATAATACACTACGTTTACCAACGATTTTAAAGCGAGCTATCTCAAGCCGGTTTCATCTAGTCCGAGGCGTGGCTACAAAAGCCTAATTTCGTCACAGTCTGCTGAACCTACTAACACGTCAGTTTTCAACCATTTTATTTCCCAAAACAAAATTATTAAATGAAACCAATTATTAAACTGTAGCTATATTATATAGCCTTTATGACTTTTTTGCATGAAAGGCATCAATTCTCGCCCGATTTGTTCTAGAACGGCACCAGTGGATACTCATAATTCTCCCTATCAAGTTGGCAAGGCTCGGCTAGCTCGTTTAAAGCGAGCCAGTTTCACTTTGGTAGGTCGGTTTGAGATAGCTCGCTTTCAAGTGTTTACCAAGCGTTTGAGGTCGGCTTGAAGCCAAGCCGGCTTGAGATAGCTCGCTTTAAAACCCTTGGTAAACGTAGTGATAGACTGCTTCCTCGAAAGTATTTTGATTACTTCTAGGTGGCAGTGCATTAGAAACTTCGCGCGTCTTTTCGTTGCCATGGCAACGTTACTTTTGTTATAATGTAATTTCCATCTACACTACTTATCGGATCAAAATAAAATTAACATATTCGTGACCGGACAGACATTCTAAATGATTTGGCTATCTCAGATTTTGTCGCCGTTGAGTTTGAAAAAAAAACTTTCGATTTACTTTAATGCAACTTTTTAACTTTTTGAACGATTTTGCCACAATACGAATGGCATTCAATCGAGAACAAAGCTTGCGGATGGTGAAAATTTCAACTCGATCCGAGCCTCCGTTCGACCGCTATCATGAGCCAAAAAAGCTGCACGACTTTCCGTTGCCATGGTAACCGTACTTTGTTATAATGTAATTTCCATCTACACTACTTATCGGATCAAAATAAAATTAACATATTCGTGACCGGACGGACATTCTAAATGATTTGGCCATCTCAGATTTTGTCGCCGTGAAGTTTGAAAAAAAAACTTTTGATTAACTTTAATGTAACTTTTTAACTTTTTGAACGATTTTGCCACAAAACTAATGGCATTCAATCGAGAACAATGCTTGCGGATGGTGAAAATTTCAACTCAATCCGAGCCTCCGTTCGAACGTTATCGCGAGACATACAAAAAAAAACAATAAAAAAAAACAAACAAAAACAAAACCAGTGACTATTTTTTCCGGCAGAGTCAAATGGAAACGCTCGCTTCGCTCGCTTAACTAGGAAACGATCAGTTGGACGCGTTGATAAGCGAGCACGTGCTATAGCTAGACCCAGATTGCACATTTTTTTAAATTTTAAAATTTGCTACGTTCGCTGTCCACAGGGCCATGTTTCCAATATTATTTATTATTGCCAAGGTATTTGGGTAAACCCGTGTGTAATCCTTTACTTTGTGGATAAAATCCACCGCCATCTAGAGGACCTTGACTCCTTGGGAAAACTATTTAAACTCTTTGTTGACAAATAATAGACTGCTTCCTCGAAAGTATTTTGATTACTTCTAGGTGGCAGTGCATAAGAAAATTTGCGCGTCTTTTCGTTGCCATGGCAACGTTACTTTTGTTATAATGTAATTTCCATCTACACTACTTATCAAATCAAAATATAATTAATATATTCGTGACCGGACGGAAATTCTAAATGATTTGGCTATCTCAGATTTTGTCGCCGTTCAGTTTGAAAAAAAAAATTCGATTAACTTTAATGTAACTTTTTAACTTTTTGAACGATTTTGCCACAAAACTAATGGCATTCAATCGAGAACGAAGCTTGCGGATGGTCAAAATTTCAACTCGATCCGAGCCTCCGTTCGACCGCTATCATGAGCCAAAAAAGCTGCACGACTTTCCGTTGCCATGGTAACCGTACTTTGTTATAATGTAATTTCCATCTACACTACTTATCGGATCAAAATAAAATTAACATATTCGTGACCGGACGGACATTCTAAATGATTTGGCCATCTCAGATTTTGTCGCCGTGAAGTTTGAAAAAAAAACTTTCGATTAACTTTAATGTAACTTTTTAACTTTTTGAACGATTTTGCCACAAAACTAATGGCATTCAATCGAGAACAAAGTTTGCGGAAGGTGAAAATTTCAACTCGATCCGAGCCTCCGTTCGAACGTTATCGCGAGACATACAAACAAAAAAACAAACAAACAAAAAAAACAAAAAAAAACAAAACCAGTGACTATTTTTTCCGGCAGAGTCAAATGGAAACGCTCGCTTCGCTCGCTTAATAAAATCATTAATCAATGTTAAAATATAGGTTTTTGCCATCGTTTTGAATTACAGTTTCCTAAGAACATATTATTGCCTCTTGCACTCCTTAATTGTACCAATTTTGTAATCCTTTTTTACATAATCAATTTTTCCTAATAAATAACTTGGCAACATGCCATTTGATATTTTTATGTATGAAGACGATGGATTTATTTATTTAGCGTATGGAAGCAACAGCTTAAAATTCAACAATGACTAGGATAAAACAAAAAAGTCGATAAAGTCATAAACATAAATCTAAGTCAGTCGGAGCAGTCGCCCTGGTACGAACGTAGGCGGCATTCCCTCACATTGTGGTGGATTAGCACCTCGTCAGAAGGCGAAGGATAATAATCTATTTTTGTCTTCGACAGACAACCAATAGTTGGACGCGTTGATAAGCGAGCACGTGCTATAGCTAGACCCACATTCCACATTTTTTTAAAATTTTAAAATTTGCGACGTTTGCTGTCCACGGGGCCATATTTCCAATATTATTTATTATTGCCTAGGTATTTGGGTAAACCCGTCGGTAAACGTTTACTTTGTGGATAAAATCCACCACCATCTAGAGGACCTTGACATAATTTCCTAGGGAAAACTATTTTAACTCTTTGGTAACAAATAATACACTGCTTCCTCGATAGTATTTTGATTACTTCTAGGTGGCAGTGCATAGTGGCCAGAAACCTCGTGCGACTTTTCGTTGCCATGGTAACGTTACTTTTGTTAAAATGTAATTTCCATCTACACTTCTTATCGGATCAAAATAAAATTAACATATTCGTGACCGGACGGACATTCTAAATGATTTGGCAAACTCAGATTTTGTCGCCGATTGGTTTTTAAAAAAACTTTCGATTAACTTTAATGTAACTTTGTAACTTTTTGAACGATCTTACCACAAAACTAATTGCATTCTATTCAGTTCGAAGCTTGCGGATGGTCCAAATTTCAACTCGATCCGAACCTCCGTTCGAACGTTATGGCGAGACATAAAAAAAAATAAACAGTGACTATTTTTCAGACAGAGTCAAATGGAAATGCTCGCTTAGCTCGCTGAATAACTCTAATAGGGACAGTATTTATAGAACTTTTGAGCCGTCCTAGCAACGAGGCATATAATAAATTTAAAGTTGTTCTGAATCGTCTTTGTTGTTTCTGGCATTGATCCGCGGGTGTTCGCACTGTCCATACCACCATTCGATTGCTATATTTCCTATTACTAGGAAGCTTTGCAAACGCATTTTCAGGCGCGCTGTTAGGTGAGCGTAAATTTTGGTGCATTGAGCTGCCATGTGTTATGCAGATGGTATTTAAATTGATTTCGTTTTCCCTTTGAAATGGCCTGCGAGACACGCTTGGTAATATTGTTTTAATTTTTACGACGACGACATGAGGATCAGGGACGCACATTACATTACACACTACATTTCAATCGAATAAAGCATGTAGGTGTTACCGAAGAAATTTGGTAAAAAACGAAAAATGCGTAAAATTTCGATTTTTATGAGAAATAATTTTTCGATTGCTCTCAAATTTCACACGAATATATCAATTCATAAAATTAAGGTTCTGTGAAAAATCCATTACAGTCGGATAAAGCATGTTGGTGTAATAAGTCAAAAACAAAATTTAAAAATCGATAAAAATCGTAAAATTGCGATTTTCATGAGAAATAATATTTCGATTGCGTTCAAATTTCACACGAATATATTAATTCATAAAATTAAAGTTCTGTAAAAAAATCATTACAATCGGATAAAGCATCTAGGTGTTATAAATTTGTAAAATTGCGATTTACACGAGAAATAATATTTCGATTGCGCTAAACAACGTGGCAGTTCTAAGTTCAGAGATTTCGAAGGAATCGTGTTAACAAACACACAAAAATACAAACAGAAAAAAAATAAAAAAGATGGAAAGAAAGAAAGAAAGAGAGAAATAAAGGAAGAAAAAAAAATTAATGATTTTTTTCTACAGTGTAGTGAAATGGAATCTTCGGTTCGCTCGCTACGCTCATCAAGCTTCAATGTTTACCAAGTGATTGGACAAATAAAAAATAGTGCAGTGGCGTAATTATCCCTCGTTTCTCAAGGCGGGGGGGCGGCGGGCGAACATATTTTAACCTCCCAAGACCAATGGTCAGCACAACTAGTGCAAGGGGTATGTGGGTACAGTCAGAGGTGTTATCCAAAAATATTTATGGGTATACAGCGATACGCTCTTTCCTGGGTAAAGTACACTATTGGGAACAACAATTGGGCGTCGGGAGGGGGGCTGCCACCCAGTTGCTGCGGGTCCTGGGCGCACAATTTTTTCCATTCTAGGAGAGTGATTGATTCATTGATTGATTGATTGACGTCTCATATGAATGCACTTTGGCTATTCGAGACGATCTAGGAGTGTGATTAGAGCATTTTGACAAAAACATTATAAAATATTTATGAAAAAGTTGCAAAAGTAAGAAAAATGTATCAATATTTATATACTAGGAAAACGCTTAAGTCCCGCCGCGTTGTTGGATGAGCGTAATTGGTGCATTGAGCATTTGAGCTGCCATGTGTTATGCGGATTTTCTGTTGTTGTTACGTGAAAAAATCATTACTTAGTCGATTTTTTAAAATTAAATTAAATAAAATAAAAATTAACTTGAATTTTGTAAATTTTTATTAATCGTAATTTAAAAAAAGAAAAAGATCGTAAAATTGCAATTTTCATAAGAAATAATTATTCGATTGCGCTCAAATTTAACACGAATATATTAATTCATAAAATTAAAATTCTGTGAAAAAATCATTACAATAGGATAAAGCATGTTGGTGTTATAAGTCAAAGAACTGTTTAAAAAAAGAAAAAACTCGTAAAATTTCGATATTTATGACAAATAATTTTTCGATTGCTCTCAAATTTCACACGAATATCTAAATTCATAGAATTAAGGTTCTGTGAAAAAATAATTAAAATCGGATAAAGCATGTAGGTGTTATAAGTCGAAGAATTTTTTTTTAAATCGAAAAAAATCGTAAAATTGCGATTTTCATGAAAAATAATTTTTCGATTGCGCTCAAAAACGTGACAGTTCTAAGTTTAGAGATTTCGAAGGCCTCCAGAAAATTTTATCGCAATTGGAGTATCGGTTTAGCCGGAATCGTGCTGACAAACACACAAAAATACTGTAAAAAAAAAACAATCCGGATTTTTTTCTCCCGTGTAGTGAAATGGAATCTTGGCTTCGCTCATCCAAATATCTCAATAAATACCTCATGTCAACTAAAAATTGATGCTCTTCTAATTCATGTTATAATGCAATAGCTTATTCTCGCATTAGCCTGGGTCAGAAGTGTCGCAGCAAATAAGGTTTTTATTGTGCAGAAACAAATTATAAGAATCGTTTTAACATAATCTTTGCCACCAACGAAAGCAGCATGCCTTATTTTATAAATTGTAATATTTTAACTAACCCATGTTCATATTATATAGCTATTTGATTTATATTAAGAAAAATAAACGTTGTTTTACAAATTTACAACAGACAACATGTGAATAATTTTTATCAGTGCAAATTTTCCTTGACACTCTGTATGAAGGGATTTAACTATCTAGGGCGACGGTCGTTCGCCAGCAGCCAAGCGCACGCGACTGCTAGTAGGCGATGATAAATCGACCCTGTTTACTCCTACCTGAGTTGGGGGGTTTTCAGCTATCTGCACACGCCGTCCCGAAAGATTTACAATCTTGATACTCGGTATATGACCTGATATGTGGTCCATGACATACCAAAAAAAAAATCAGCCCGATCCGATAACCCGTTCTGAGTTAAAAAAGTGCATAAAAATCGACGAAAACCTTCCGGTTGGCTAGCTAGCTGGGGATTCTGACAGAGAGGAAAAAAAGCCTATAGAAAACGGTACATCTTAGAACTATGAAACTTGGACTTCACTTAGATGTACCTCAGACTCAAATACTTCCACCGAGAGGCAAGTAATATTCCACCCCCAACACCCCCTAAATAATCCCCTAAAATTAAAATAATTCTGAGCTCTAACCCAAAATTGAATTTTTATTCGAATTAGTTATTAAAATTATGTTTTAATGTGTTTTAACCCAATCGGTTTATTCTCATTTCCTAAACCACATTTTTTCAACCCCCATCCCTGATAGTTTATATATTTTTCCCCCAGCATTCACCATGAAGGCACCGAATGAGTTATCAGCATGAAATTTGTCATGATGGTACATAATGATATAAAACATAATAATCCGCCGGGAGCCAAGCGATATTTCACCACCACTGTTCCCTACCACCCTGAACTTTGGGGAAAACGTTAGGTCGTATTTAATACAATTTGAATATTTTAATTGCTGATTAAAATTATGCGTCAATGTGTTATAGTTCGGTCAACAAATCATTCACACAACAACCAAGACGACATTAACCATAGGAAATTTAATAAAAACATTGTTTATTGCCAACTACAGATTATAAACAAAAACCAAAGATGGTAGCTTTTGTTTCTAGACAATCTGTTTTAAAGGCACTGTATCCACTTTTACACGTATTTCACGCCTTGATATGAAACAAACAACAAAAAGAAGTGATATCCCCCCCAAATACAAAAATTTATAAAAAAAAAAAAAAAAAAACGGCAGCCAAGCACTCCTTCCAAAGTCTTCGGCTGTGAATGCTGTGAGAGAGCCAAGCATTTCATTCTTTCTCCCTAGTTTCGCATTGAAAAGAAGTAAGATCATTTCGCCTCATGACGAGCGCCAAGCCAACCATTTTCGTGGTAAAAAAAGTAAAAATTTTTAACTCAAAATCATAAAAAAAAAAATACTTGGCCATTGACTTTTTAGAGTTCTCGTAATGAACAAAATTCAATGGCCAAATAATATTTGTTTATGATTAGTTTAAAATTATTACTTTTTTTACCACGAAAATGGTTGGCTTGGCGCTCGTCAACAGGCGAAATGATCTTACTACTTTTCAATGCGAAACTAGGGAGAAAGAATGAAATGCTTGGCTCAACTTCTATATCTCAAATAACAGCATTCACAGCCGAAGACTCTGGAAGGAGAGCTTGGCTGCCGTTTTTTTTTCTTCAAATTTTTGTATTTGGGGGGTATTGTATACATCTGTACAATGTTTTACCACCAAAAATCAAATCAATTCATTATTTAGGAAGTTTCAAAAGAGATACAAAACATAATTTTTTCCTCACAAACGGTTTTTATTCAGTTCAGTGCACGAATATTTCGATTTTTTCAACCCTGTCGTTATGTTTAATTATTATATTGGATTTTAAAGTTTTGTTTTTAATGGTACAATGACTTGAAGTGTTTCAAATATTTGTTAAAATGTAAAAGACATCAATAAATGAATATGAATATCGAGAAGTATTTTGCCTAAGGATCCTATACCGACAGATTATATTTTTTACCGACTTATGTACTCTCAAATTAGAATTTTTACCGAGGAAATTAAACCTGTTATATGGTGAAATATGTCACTCTTCAGGTGAACTAGGTATGTTACAGACAGGACAGTTGTGAAGAGATGTCCGAGAGCTGTTTAAGAGGACTCAATCCCTTGCATTCACATTTGGAAAACCTCGGGAAAACTTCAGTCAGGATTGCCGGCCACAACCAAGGGCGTAGCCAATTATCATTATTTAAACGTGTGTTTAGGGAACCTTAGGCCATCCACACTTTAAAATTAAAATACACTTCTCCATTGTCAGTTCCTCGATACGCACTTGATTCCCATGTTTGTGTCATAAACTTGAGGAAATGTAAATGTGAAAACAAAATAGCTGGGAGGGACTTTCGTTCTTCTCTTTTAACTAATAACTATTGACAGACGAAGAAGCCGCCCAAAAATCACATCCCTACAAAGCCAAATAAAGCGAACTTCACATAAGTTACATTTTATTAAAATCATACTGGACCACTATTTACCTTTAATTTTCACCAAATAAATTCTAAACTAAAGGTGTTAACAGACTATAGGCGCAGGCGGGCGCGATTAGATATTATTTTAACATCTCGTGCACAAGCTTTGGATATTAAACTACTACAAGAAACTTCTTTTGTGGAACATTTACTGTTACAGCAATAACAAACTTTAAGCAATGTTTGTCGCTTCCGGGGCACATTCTCACAATATTGTTTGATTTTATTGTAACTGTAAATAGACCACCGAAGAGTTATATGCACTTCTGTTCTGTCGAATGCATTGCACTTTGTTACTTTGTTTTGTGCATGCTTGAAGTTTCGCACACTCGCGAGTGTGCTTTTTAAAAGTAGCATGGGGTGAGCGAGATACGAGAGAAGATTGGTTGGGACGGAGCAGTGTTGTACGTTAGCCTTCCAAGAGACCGGACCGTGGGGAGCCGGTCGTTCCCAGGGCGAACCGTTCGGCCTGAGCCTACGTTTAGGTTGACCGGACCCTTAGCTTAGTCCCGCCTTTTCATGGCAGGGTCAGCGTGTGTGCGGTTAATTGTAGTTTCTTCGCATTTGGAGGGAATGATGCACTGGTTCCAATACTGGCGACTGGTCTTGGATAACGGTCGCGGGTGGTCGGATAAAAACGACACTGGGAGCGAACGTCAGGATGGTTGTGTTTCTAAGGGTTCGGTAGAATTTACGGGTGATGGAATTAATATGCTCTTGGAGCATGGGGAATCCGATATCCTGGTGAAGCCAGTGAATTGGTGTTGATTTGGGAGAATGTGTAATGGTTCTTAACACTCGGTTTTGTAGTGGTTGGAGGGAGTTCATACTGGACTGAGCAGCGCCAGCCCAGACGGGGCAAGCGTATGTGATGGAAGACCGAATAATTTGTCGGTATATCGTGAGTCTGTCTAAATGGGCTAGTTTCCAAATCTTGTGTACTGTAGTATGTTGCAATGTTCTCTAGTCGCGCCACCCGCATATCCTTGCAAACAGCCTATACAGAAGTTTAAGTTTTTGGGTGAAAATTGGAGGTTAAAGGGGAAATCACCTGCTAAACAAAAAAAAAAAGTAGTGAATTTAGAAAAAAACATCAAAATTATTGAGTCCGCCCTGACCTGAAAATTGTTTGTCAAACTTGGTTAATTTTCGGGCTAGGTCCCATCAGCAACAATCTCCAATAAGAAATAACATGGGGACGATCTTTAGGCCCTATGCCCGGTGATCTTGGAGAATTTTGTTAAAAAAAAGGGCTATTATTGACGTACTCGGCGATTCGGTCAAAATATGCTGATTACCAAGAAACGGTGCGATTTAAGAAGGCATATTTTTGTATGTTTGAGAGTTTTTTGTGCATAGTTTCAAGATGATGTTAAAAGTCCATTGCTTTACGTTGCTCTAGTATCTATGTGCATATTTTTGTATGTTTGAGAGTTTTTTGTGCATAGTTTCAAGACATGATGTTACAAAGTTCCAGTCTACATTGGTACGTTGCTCTAGTATCTATGTGCAAAACAAAAAATTAACATGTTAAAGAAATTTCCAAAAACACCAATTTTTTAACTTCTGATTTGGACTTGGGTTCACCAGTCTTGGCTTCCGCTTAGGAATATGTAAACGGTGACTTTGGAGCCGTCCTAGCAATAAGACACACATTAAATTATGTAGTTGTTCCGAATCAGCCTTGCTGATGGAATGGTGTGGTGTTTCCTTCCTACTCAAGTATGCCATTCTATAGTTACTCATTGTTCGCTCGTCGATGGTGTCCGCGCCTACATGGTTGGCTTTAAATTTAATATCCCACTCTGAAAATCAATTCTGTGACTGAGTGGGTAGACTCTAAATACGAATTTATTTATTAACTAGAAAAACGCTTAAGTCCCGTCTCGTTGATGGATGAGCTTTTTTAAAAAAAAATTAGTATGCGTGGGATCTTTTTACTTCTTCAAGTTCCATTGCAAAATCATTTTTGTTAAATTAGAATAATTTTTATAAAGTACTAATTGCTAGGGTAATTAGAATGTCAAATATCTGTAGGCCCGAAGATTGCTTTATAAACGCATTGTAGGTGATTGTTGTCAAGTTTCTATAGTTACTTATTATTGTTATACATTTCAAAAAACTCATATTACAACCTTTTATTTCTATGGATTCTGGATAACTTTTTCAACTTTTTCTTTCAAAAGGTACTACGTACAGCACCATAACCTTAATGTCCATGTATAATATGAACGTTGTAGCCCCACCTGTTTGGTCAGAATCGGCCCAAATGGCACGAATTATCGCACTTAAAATCGAAAAAAATCGTGAAAGTACGATATTCATGAGAAATATTTCTTCGATTGTACCAAAACAATAACCTCTAAGTTAGAGATTTCGAAGGTCCCCTCCAAATTTTCATCAAGATCGGATATGCCGTTTGCCTGGTAGTTAGTTAACAAACAGAAAAAAAAAAAAAAACACCGGAGCTAAATTTTTTGGGGGTCAGTGAAATTGAAGTCTTCGCTTCGCTCATCCAATTACTTTTACCTCTTTAATAATCCTGCTGTGATGACTAAATTATTATTTTATTATTTATGATTAGATTATTGTGAAATTTATTTATTTTATTTTATTTATTGTTTCATGGCATTTTAATCGTATCTGAACTACAAAAGCAAAATAATATTCTGTTGTATAGAAACAATTCCACAAGAACAAAGAAAAATATTAATTAATTAATTAATTAATTAAATAAATAAATAATTGAATCAGTTGTTCAAGAAAGGGCAGTTGTCCACTTTTGGATGAAAATTAGTTAGGTATGAAAATCAACTCTTCATACATAGACACACGTTTTGACAAGAAACGGCATTAGTCCCTATAGTGCATGTGCTGCAGAAATGAGTCGACCTATTTCGTTTGTTCAAGAAAGGGCATTAGTCCATGGACTTGTGCCCTTTCTTGAACAAATGAGTTGTCACAATAAAATAAATTGTCGCAAGAGTGTACAGAAGGCAGTGACAATCGAGGCTTAGACCTTCAAGAATACCAACATGTCTACACAACAGACAGTAACGTCCAAGACACAAACTTAACAGTATTTAAAACCATTAAAAGTGGTATCCATAATAGTATGCAACATTTCCATATTTTCAAAAAGGGCATTAGTCCAAAAAGCTTATGATCTCATTAAAAAGTTTTTTTTTCTATTTTATCTTACTATTTAAATACTAACTAGTACTCAAATGTGTTGTAACACAATTCTATTATAAAAATTACAGTATTTTATCGATTTTTATATCAAAAAAGTATGCGACATTCATATTTGTTCAAGAAAGGGCATAAGTCCACAAGGTTTATGCCCTCATATGAAGACCCTAAACATTTTTTTTCATTCTTTTTTTCATTATATAATGTCAAGTACTCAAACTTATTATTGACATGCTTAAATTGTATTTTATAATAATATATAACAATGGAGACAGTTTTTTGTTGTTTACTCAAAACTATTCTCTAAGGACTCGTGCCCTTTCTTGAACAACTGATTCAATTAACACAATTGGAAAAAAAATATGTTAGAATACAAATACACAAATTAAGAATGAAATAATTTACATGTTTAGACCATTAAGGTGATTCCTAAGAATAGAAATGCGACGTTTTAATGCCACCATCGAAACATCATTGCGCGCATCATTGTATGAGAGTATTGACTAATTTAAAGCGATGGAAGAAATCAACAAAACATGGGAATTTTGCCCCTTTCACCAACGAACAATCCGATAACGCATTAAAATTATCTTCTATGGAAGTCGTGGATACTCGACATATAATATTATCACGACACGAATACCTCCACTCTTGTTGATTCGACGCGCTTATCGCGTGACGCGTGTGGTTTAAACCAGCCAATCAGAAGAGAGCGTTTTCCTCGCGCTGCAGTTGAAGGAATGCCACTAGTTGAAAACGATGTACAAGGAGCGTGATTGTATAAAAAGCAAGTATGTTTAAAATAACGAGAATTATGTCGTACGTGTATTTTAGAAATACCTTATTGATAGTTCAGCGGTTTTTATTTTAGATGCTAAATCGGTGAACATAACACTAAAATATTTTTGAAAGTGATAAAATGCAAATTTAAGTTTTTCCCATATCTGTTGAGAATTAGCCTGGAAAACCTGGAAAAGCCAAGAAAATAACTAAATTTGGAAAAGTAGAGGAAAGATTAACACATTTATAAAACTCTCCTAATCGAATCTATAAAATCATCCCGGGGCCCCATTTTAATATGCTATCACTGCCAATCACAACGTTGAGGAGCGAGATCAGTTCTGTTATTTCCCCAGTCTGACAGATTTAAAGCCTGGAAAACTACGGTTTTTAATCTGGATAACCTGGAGAAGTTTGGGATAAGTTTGGTAACCATAAGGCTAATCGACCGCGTTTTTCTATTTTCAAAAATATACTACCAAGTCAAAATATAGTGAATGGCTTTGAAACCTGGCTCTTTAAGAAAATCAAAACTATTTTTTTTTCAAATATTTCTGATCCGGTACACGGCCAATATCGCTACCTAAGAATAATTTCTAACTTTAATTCGCTAAGGCACACCATTCAACGTAGGGTGTTGTGTTTTTGTGCCATTAATTTTCAACTGGTTTTCTATAGGCTGACTGGAAAAAAAAAGATTTTTTTTTTTAAACAATTGACTTTCCTGCGAATTTTTTCGTTTGGCGGTATTTTGTTACCACCAAACGAAAAAATTCGCAGGAAAGACAATTGTTAAAAAAAACTTTTTTCTCTCAGTCAGCCTATAAAAAAACAGATAAAAATTAATGTCACAAAAACACAACACCCTACGTTGAATGGTGTGCCTTGGCGAATTGAAGTTTGAAATTATTCCTAGGTGGCGATATTGGCCGTGTACCGGAAAAGAAAAATTTGAAAAAAAAGTTTTGATTTTCTAAAAGAGCCATTTCAAAGTAATTCACTATATTTTGACTTGGTAGCATATTTTGGAAAATAGAAGTACGCGGTCGAATAGCCTCAAATAAGTAGATACCCTGATTATTGTTTAAAATTTAAATTTCTCGTGGAAACCTGACAAGGGCGTTGGACTTTTTAACAAAATCCAAAATAGTAGAAACCATAAAAAAAATTAGGATAAATTTTAGAAAAAGTGGACTGTAAAGTCCTCCATATTCGCTTTCGTCACAATTGTTCACATTTCAAGCAATTGAGTTTTCAGTTGGCCAAGGGAACAGGAATTCGCATAAAACATGTTCTAAATCCTCTAAATCAACCTGAAATATTAGATCTCTTTCTGCATTCAGAAGAAAATCGTACCGTGTAAGATATTATTCCATGTATGTCAGTTTGTAGACAAGAGTATGTGTTACAATGACGAACAAAAATCAGCCTACATACGTCATAAATTTCAATATAATCGTCTATATTGGGCGTACAGCTAAAAAAAATAGTTTTGTCAATGTCAAATGATGATAATTGACAAACATGTTGATTGATTACCTAATATTTAGGAAAATTTTAACTAGGACGATAGTTTCACCGTTTGGAGAATGCAATGGATTGCAATTGCATTGTGAAGGGACATCCTTTCACAATAATCGTGTGTTAGTGGAGCTGTTAACCATAATAATTGTATTAGTAGAGCTGTAAACCATAATAATTGTGTTAGTAGAGCTATTAACCATAATAATTGTGCATTAGTAGAGCTGTTAACCATAATAATTGTGTGTTAGTAGAGCTGTGCTTTTTCAAGCGCGTTGTTGGATGAGCGTAAAATTTTTTAAACGTAAAAAGCGTAAAATTGTGATTTTCATGAAAAATTATTTTTCGATTGCGCTCAAATTTCACACCATTATATTAATTTATAAAATAAAGGTTCTGTATAAAAATCGTTACAATCGGATAAAGCATGTAGGTGTTATAAGTCAAAGAAATGTAAAATAAAAAAAATAAAAAAAAACGTAAAATTGCGATTTTCATGAACAATTATTTTTTATTGCCGCTCAAATTTCACACGAATGTATTAATTCATAAAATTAAAGTTCTATAAAAAATCATAACAATCGGAGAAAGCATGTAGGTGTTGTAAGTCAAAGAATGTTTTAAAATCGAAAAAATCGTAAAATTCTGATTTTCATGAAAAATTATTTTTTGATTGCGCTCAAATTTCACACGAATATATAAATTCATATAAAAAGGGTTCTGTGAAAAAATCATTACAATCGGATAAAGCATGTAGGTGTAATAAGTCGAAGAAAGTTTAAAAAAATAAAAAAAATGGTAAAATTGCAATTTTCGTGAGAAATCATTTTTTAAATTCGCTCGAAATTCACACGAATATATAAATTCATAAAACAAAGGTTCTGTGAAAAAATAATTAAATTCGGATAAAGCATGTAGGTGTTATAAGTTGAAGAATTTTTTTTTAAATCGAAAAAAATAGTAAAATTGCGATTTTCATGAGAAATAATTTATCGATTGCACTCAAAAACGTGGCAGTTCTTGGTTCAGAGATTCCAAAGGTTTACATAAAAATAAATTTCATTGCAATTGGAGTATCGGTTCAGCCGGAATCGTGCTAACAGACACACAATAATACAAACAGCAAGAAAAAAAACATTCCAGATTATTCTCTCCAGTGCAGTGAAATGAAATCTTCGCTTCGCTCGCTACGCTCATCCAATAATTGTGTGTTAGTAGAGCTGTTAACCATAATGATTGTGTGTTAGTAGATCTGTTTATCATAATAATTGTGTGTTAGTAGAGCTGTTAACCATAATAATTGTGTGTTAGTAGAGCTGTTAATTATAATAATTGTGTGTAAGAAGAGCTGTTAACCATAATAATTGTGTGCTATTAGAGCTGTTAACCACTAGGAAAACTCTAAAGTCCCGCCGCGTTGATGGATGAGCTTTTTAAAGTTTTTAGTTTGCGTGGGATATCTTTACTTTTGCAAGTGCTTTGTTTTGCTGCCTACGCATTGTATGTGATTGTTGTCAAGTTTCTATTGTGACCTGTCAATTGGTGTTATTTACAGTAAAAAACTTATATTAAAAGCTTTATTTCTGTAGATTCTAGCTAACTTTTTCAACTTTTTCTTTCAAAAGGTACTACATTACCATAACCTTAATGTCCATGTATAATATGAACGTTGTAGGCCCACCCGTTTGATCAGAATTGGCCCAAATGGCACGAAAATATCGCACAAAAAATAAAAAAACTTATATTAGAAGCTTTATTTCTATAGATTCTGGCTAACGTTTTCAACTTTTTCTTTCAGAAAGCAATATATAATCATTATCTTAATGTCCATGTAACATATGAACGTTGTAGCCCCAACCGTTTGGTCAGAATCGGCCCAAATGTCACGAAAATATCGCACTAAAATCGAAAAAAATCGTAAAAGTACGATATTCATGAGAAATATTTCTTCGATTGTACCCAAAAACGTGGCAAGTCTAAGTTCAGAGAAAACGAAGGTCCCCTCCAATTTTCATCAAGATCGCTTATGCCGTTTGCCCGGAATCGTGCAAACAAACAGACAGAAAAAAAAAAAAAAACACCCGAGCTAAATTTTTTGGGGCGTCGGTGAAATTGAAGTCTTCGCTTCGCTCATCCAATAATAATTGTGTGTAAGTGGAGCTGTTTACCATAATAATTGTGTGTTCGTAGAGCTGTTAACCATAATAATTGTGTGTTAGTAGAGCTGTCTACCATAATAATTGTGTGTTAGTAGAGCTGTTTACCAGAATAATTGTGTGTTAGTTGAGCTGTTCTCCATCATAATAGTGTGTTAGTAAAGCTGTTAGCCATAATAATTGTGTGATAGTAGAGATGTTTACCATAATAATTGTGATAGTAGAGCTGTTTACCATAATAATTGTGATAGTAGAGATGTTTACCATAATAATTGTGTTAGTAGAGCTGTTTACCATAATAATTGTGTTAGTAGAGCTGTTTACCATAATAATTGTGTTAGTAGAGATGTTAACTATAATAATTGTGTGTAGTAGAGCTGTTAACCATAATTGTGTGTAAATAGAGCTGTTAACCATAATAATTGTGTGTTAGTAGAGCTGTTAACCATAATAATTGTGTGTTAGTAGAGCTGTTAACCATAATAATTGTGTGTTAGTAGAGCTGTTAACCATAATAATTGTGTAGTGTCAGCAGAGCTGTTTACCATAATTATTGTGTGTTAGCAGAGCTGTTAACCATAATAATTGTTCACGTCGTGAGAAAAGAATGTCATTTCTTAAGGCTTTTGTACCGCCTCTGGCCGATAATTTGAAAGTCGAATCTATTTGCCCGTTAGGGCGCCGCAGCCAAGCCGCGGTGCGCTACACACTCAGGCACCTTATACAGCAAGCAGAGTTGGGGTGATTTCGAGGTGTCACCCAGCCATCATGAAACGTGATGTGAACTTGAAAACTATCAAAATCGAGGGGATTTAGGTACCCGACAACACATGCCAAATTTGGTTGGGGTACGAGCATTCCTTCTTGGTGAAAATATGACTTGAAACAAGCTCAAAATCACTTTAAGGACGTTAGTTACTACTGGCTACTACTCCTACTACTACTATCTAATTCGTCAGTTTCAATTGCCCAGCGATTCTGACCAGACGGGTGGGGCTACAACGTTCATATTTTACATGGACATTAAGGTAATAGTGATGTAATTCCCTTTGAAAGAAAAAGTTTTAAAAAAATTGCTGGAAGGCTTCCAAATAAAGGTTTTAAAATAAGCCTTATACGGGCATACAATCAACAAGTAACTATAGTTACGTGACAATAATCGCCTACATTGTTTACAAAAAGCAAGTCTTTGGACCACTATATTTTTTCATTCTATTGTTAATTGGTAATACCATAGCCATTAAATCGACTTTGATAAATTTATTATATTTTAACAAATAATTTTGCAATGGAACTTGAAAAAGTAATGAGATCCCACACATAACAAAAACTTGTAAAAATACAGCCAAACCTTACACACTCAAAAGAAATGAGATCTAATAAAAGGGTCAAGCTCATCTACCCTTCCACATTTGCGCATTCTTGATTCATAAACGTAGTGTCCCGTAACAACACCCTTGAAAAGCTTGGCAAAATAGAATTTGCAACTATTAATTTAAACGTAATAGTTCATCCAAATTCTTTTTTTCTAATTAATTTTAACGTAATGGTATTTTTACAAGTTTTTGTTATGTGTTAAACATGTCTGAAAAGTTTGTTGAATGAAAGAAGGCCTTTAAAATAACAGAAAAAAAAATTGTGAATTTTTTTGGGCGTGACATAACCTCACTTTTGTAAATTATATTTAGATTTTTGGACAAAAGTGTGATATACAAGACGCGTTCAAAATTAAATTTTGAGAATCGGTTTTCTGGACATTTTTTCGTTTTTTTTTTCGTTTTTAGTTTCTAAACACCTTTAGCTACAACTTGACTATAGCTTAAATAGTTTTCTGAAAATAACAGTTGGTGTACGAATTTTTTTGTCAAACGGTACAAATACGAGTTTTGTTTGCAACCGTAATAATTGTGTGTTAGTAGAGCTGTTAACCATAATAATTGTGTGTTAGCAGAGCTGTTAACCATAATAATTGTGATAGTAGAGATGTTAACTATAATAATTGTGTGTTAGTAGAGCTATAACCATTATAATTGTGTGTTATAAAAGAGCTGTTAACAATTATAATTGTGTGTTTGTAGAGATGTTAACCATGATAATTGTGTTAGTAGAGCTGTTAACCATAATAATTGTGTGTTATATAATAGAGCTGTTAACCATAATAATTGTGTGTTAGTAGAGCTGTTAACCATAATAATTGTGTGTTATAATAGAGCTGTTAACCATAATAATTGTGTGTTAGTAGAGCTGTTAACCATAATAATTGTGTGTTAGTAGAGCTGTTAACCATAATAATTGTGTGTTATATAGAGCTGTTAACCAATAATAATTGTGTTAGTAGAGATGTTAACTATAATAATTGTGTGTTAGTAGAGCTACTAACCATAATAATTGTGTGTTAGTAGAGCTGTTAACCATAATAAGTGTGTGTTATAAAAGAGCTGTTAACCATAATAATTGTGTGTTAGTAGAGCTGTTAACCATAATAATTGTGTGTTAGTAGATCCTTTAACCAAAATAATTTGTGTGTTAGCAGGATGTTAACTATAATAATTGTGTGTTAGTAGAGCTACTAACCATAATAATTGTGTGTTAGCAGAGCTATTAACCATAATAATTGTGTGTTAGTAGAGCTGTTAACCATAATAATGTTGTGATAGTGGAGCTGTTAACCATAATAATTGTGTGTTAGCAGAGCTATTAACCATAATAATTGTTCACGTCGTGAGAAAAGAATGTCATTTCTTAAGGCTTTTGTACCGCCTCTGGCCGATAATTTGAAAGTCGAATCTAGGTGCCCGTTAGGGCGCCGCAGCCAAGCCGCGGTGCGCTACACACTCAGGCACCTTATACAGCAAGCAAAGTTGGGGTGATTTCGAGGTGTCACCCACCCGTCATGAAACGTGATGTGAGCTTGAAAAGTATCAAAATCGAGGGGATTTAGGTACCCGACAACACATGCCAAATTTGGTTGGGGTACGAGCATTCCTTCTTGGTGAAAATATGACTTGAAACAAGCTCAAAATCACTTTAAGGACGTTAGTTACTACTGGCTACTACTCTTACTACTACTATCTAATTCGTCAGTTTCAATTGCCCAGCGATTCTGACCAGACGGGTGGGGCTACAACGTTCATATTTTACATGGACATTAAGGTAATAGTGATGTAATTCCCTTTGAAAGAAAAAGTTTAAAAAAATTGCTGGAAGGCTTCCAAATAAAGGTTTTAAAATAAGCCTTATACGGGCATACAATCAACAAGTAACTATAGTTACGTGACAATAATCGCCTACATTGTTTACAAAAAGCAAGTCTTTGGACCACTATATTTTTTCATTCTATTGTTAATTGGTAATACCATAGCCATTAAATCGACTTTGATAAAATTATTAGGATCTAACAAATAATTTTGCAATGGAACTTGAAAAAGTAATGAGATCCCACACATAACAAAAACTTGTAAAAATACAGCCAAACCTTACACACTCAAAAGAAATGAGATCTAATAAAAGGGCCAAGCTCATCTACCCTTCCACATTTGCGCATTCTTGATTCATAAACGTACAGTGTCCCGTAACAACACCCTTGAAAAGCTTGGCAAAATAGAATTTGCAACTATTAATTTAAACGTAATAGTTCATCCAAATTCTTTTTTTCTAATTAATTTTAACGTAATGGTATTTTTACAAGTTTTTGTTATGTGTTAAACATGTCTGAAAAGTTTGCTGAATGAAAGAAGGCCTTTAAAATAACAGAAAAAAAATTGTGAATTTTTTTGGGCGTGACATAACCTCACTTTTGAAATTATATTTAGATTTTTGGACAAAAGTGTGATATACAAGACGCGTTCAAAATTAAATTTTGAGAATCGGTTTTCTGGACATAGTTTCTAAACACCTTTAGCTACAACTTGACTATAGCTTAAATAGTTTTCTGAAAATAACAGTTGGTGTACGAATTTTTTTGTCAAACGGTACAAATACGAGTTTTGTTTGCAACCGTAATAATTGTGTGTTAGTAAAGCTGTTAACCATAACAATTATGTAAGTAGAGCTGTTAACCATAATAATTGTGTGTTAGCAGAGCCTTAAACCATAATAATTGTGTGTTAGCAGAGCTGTTTACTATAATGATTGTGTGTTAGTAGAGATGTTAACCATAATAATTGCGTGTGAGTAGAGCTGTTAACCATAATAATTGTGTGTTAGTAGAGCTGTTAACCATAATAATTGTGTGTAAGTAGAGCTGTTAACCATAATAATTGTGTGTTAGCAGAGCTGTTAACCATAATAATTGTGTGTCAGTGTCAGCAGAGCTGTTTACCATAATAATTGTTCACGTCGTGAGAAATGAATGTCATTTCTTAAGGCTATTGTACCGCCTCTGGCCGATAATTTGAAAGTCGAATCTAGGTGCCCGTTAGGGCGCCGCAGCCAAGCCGCGGTGCGCTACACACTCAGGCACCTTATACAGCAAGCAGTCAAACGGTACAAATACGAGTTTTGTACCGTTTGACAAAAAAATTCGTACACCAACTGTTATTTTCAGAAAACTATTTTAGCTATTGTCAAGTTGTAGCTAAAGGTGTTTAGAAACTATGTCAAGAAAACCGATTCTCAAAATTTAATTTTGAACGAGTCTTGTATATCACACTTTTGTCCAAAAATCTAAATATAATTTCCAAAAGTGAGGTTATGTCCTGCCCAAAAAAATTCTCAATTTTTTTCTGTTATTTTAAAGGCCTTCTTTCATTCAGCAAACTTTTCAGACATGTTTATTCGACTTTCAAAATTCAAATTATCGGCCAGAGGCGGTACAATAGCCTTAAATAGTTAGTTTATACCTCTAAGTTAAACTTTGGATGTTGAGGGAAGCAAATACCGTAATATAACACTACGTTAAACGTAGTGTTATATTACGGTATTTGAGGGAAGTCAGATTTTACCTCTGAGGACGCTGAGGGGTCAAAAGGAAGTTGGCCAACAATCTGCGAGACTAATTTTTAAGTATGCTTACTTGGGAAGCAAATATTGTAGGTCAAATGCCATTTTCAACTAAAAAAGTGATGCCCTTTCAATTGGTAATACTTTTGCGAACGCCTGAGTGAAATAAATTGCAGTTAAGTCAAGGTCATTGGTCAACATTGAAGGAAAATGTGATGATCGCCATAACATGCTCAATTCTTTTTCTTTTTTACCTCATTTAAGGGATGACTACAAACATATTGTTTTGTATTATAAAGGCCGATAAGACGTCCAAGATGGCCGCGATTTAACTCAAAATCCAAGATGGCCGCCATTCCAGGAACCTGATGATTAAACACGCTTTACTTAGGAAGCAAATGTTGTAGGAAGGCATTTGAGGAGTCATTTTCAACTAAAATTGGGATGCTCTTACATTTGGTAATACTCGGCCTTTATGATAGGAATACAATAAAAATATTGTGGTGGTGGTGGTGAGGTAAAAAACAAGAATTGTACATGTTATGGAGATCATAACCTTTTCCTTCAATGTTGACCTATGACCTTGCCTAAACTGCAATTTCATTCTGACGTTCGCAAAAGTATTACCATTGAGTATATAACCATCCTTTAGGTATTACTAAATGAAAGCGCATCCTTTTTTTATAGTTGGAAATGGCATTTTAAATGACCATCTACAATATTTGCTTCCCAAGTTAGGCATACTTAAAATTAGACTCGCAGAGTGTTGGCCATCTTTGTTTTGACCCCTCAGCGTCATCAGAGGTCAAATCTGACTTCCCTCCACATCCAAAGTTTAACTTAGAGGTACCTATAATCTAACTGTTCTAGAAACGACATTCTTTTCTCACGAAGTGCACAACTGCTTTGATATGGTCACTTAAACAGCTCCACTATGTAGACAATTATTGTCCAAATTGTAAAATACCTAGTAAGACACATGCATTACACCCAGGGTCCGGTTTCCAACGAGAAATTTTAAAATGTATTTCAAACAAAAGGTAAGCCTATATTTTATCAAGGCAATAATTACAAAATAGTGACTAATTTACTAAGAAAATAAGTTTGCCTTTACCATTACCTGCGGTTAAAGATTCTTATTGGTTGTTAACGAGCTAGGACCAATTCCCTGGAAAAATAAAGATGAGATTTTTATTAAATAAATAACAAGAATAAGTTTTTTGTGAGAGTGGTGCAAATTGCCGACATCTTTTTAATTTTTATGCATTTAAAATGCCTTGTAACTGCCCACACACGAGCACTGTGCTTATGTGGGCTTTTCTTGATGATGCTCTTTTTTGTGTCAAAAACTATTTTTCATGTAACTTTAATTTTGTGAACTAAACTGTGTATCAAGTCAATTCCTGTATCTTTTTTTCTTGAGACAAAACATTTATTCTGAATCTGAACTTGAATGTCTTTGCAGGCGGCCATCTTGTCGTGCGACGCGTGACGTCATCAGGGATTCCCCGATCCGAGGTTATCATCCAGCTGGGCGTGACGTCACGCACATTAACACGGAAGTAATCACAAGACTAAAAGTGTTGCTGTATTTAAATTTTTAATTTCATTTTCCTTTTTTGGTTGACTTACCCCGGTACACAGTCAATTGTCATTTATTAGAATTGGCCTTAAAGACGGTTTTTACGAAATAAATGACGTAGAAAAATTGTGTCAATGAACAACATTTTAAGCACGGTGAGCACACAATGAAAGGAGTTGAGTGCCATTCGTGCAAGGAGACGTTCTACAGTCGTAGTTCCTACTATGCTCACTGCGCTCTTCACCGTCCGGACGTCCTCAAGGAAGAACAGCAGGACGTCGAGATGGTGTACGATGATGAGAACGACGAGGAGTGGAAGAAACGTCACGATCACATTGACAGTATCATCACGGATCTCAACATTCACCTGTATGACGAATCTCAGAAAGAATCACTGCTGAATAAAGAAGAAGGAGAACGCGAGCGGTTAGAACTTAACGAAATGGTAATATTGGATGCTGACGACGATGATGAGCAGTTGAATGAGAGTACGGGTACAGAAATGGATGTCATGGAGACTAGCAATACGACCAAGGGAGATGTAAGTGGAGCGGTGAATGATAATGAGGCGACGGTGGTGAGTGTGCAGCCAATGAGTGAAGGACAGGGGAAGCGAGAAGCAAAGGGCTGTGTCAAGAAGCAAAGCAGGCAGAACAAACAGCAAGTCCCTGTTGTACTTCAGAACTACTATGCGACGCAAGAAAACGGCTCATTTCCGCAAAACTATTCTACAACGCAAGGAAACAATCTTGCAATGGACACAAGTGACAATATGACAACGCAGAATAACTATCAATTGCAAATTAACCATGTAATGCAACCAAACCATTGGGATGCACGAAAAAACTCGATTACCGGTATGCAACAAAACTATCCCCCAATTCAACAAAACTATTTGGAAATGATAAACCGCTCTATGCAACAAAGTTACGGCACGATGCAACCAAATCATCGGGTTATGTATGAAAACAATCCGGAAATTGGTCAAATTAAATCAATCGTGCAAGACATTTGTTCGCCATCAACAATTCCAACCCACTACTGTGAGACCTGCAAAAGTACATTCTTCAGGAAGGGTGACCTCAAAAAACACTTGAAACAATACCACACATTGAAAGAGGAACAAAATATGGTGACCCCCATTGGAGCCGTCAACAATTACCAGTGTAAGATTTGCATGCACCGTTTCGTAACCTCACGAGACCTTAGCCGGCACATTGCTGAATACCATGGGAAGGCGAAGCGTCCAGATACCAACTCACGCAATGTCCAACAAGTTGGTGGTGATAGGCGGAAACGAAGGCCCTCCGATGCAATGTGGCCAAGCCCAAGCAAAACTGATTTCACTCCAAAGAGCTTCCAGTTTTCGGAGGTGATGCCGAATCACGCTACCATTATGAACAACGCCGGACTCAATTATCTGAATCCAAACTACGTGGGAGAGCAGAAAATTCGAGTTGTGGCAAATGACGGGAATTTCCTAAGTTTGTTGCAAAATAACGACTCGTCTTCGGTTGTTAGATTGGATGCCAAGTACCATCAAGATGTCGCCTCTTATCGAATGACACCTCCTCAATCTCAACAGGATATTTCCAAATTGGGACAAATGCAATTTACGGTGAACGTGAAGCAGAATTGCAAGGGCAAGAAAGGCCTTCCCGGCAGAAATGTGAATCGCAGAAAAAATACTAGTAGCTACAATAAAACAGTGACATCCGCGAATAACTTCACTCCGGAATATCGGTTTCCTACACAAACCGTGCCAGGGTCCAATAGACCAAATGTTATGAGCGCCAAAGGGAGATTTATTCCAGAGAGTGGCATCTCAGGTAGAGGGTTTTCTCAGTCCACTACTGTTCGACCTGCCTCACTGGCATCGGCAAGTTGTCATCAACAATCGCAACAATATTTGAACATTCCAGGCGGTTTTCCCCAAGACATAGTAATGCGGGATGCAAATAGCAGTAACAACAAACTGTTAAAAGAATTCTCGAAAATGAAAGTACGGCCAGCAAGTTTGCTTCCAATGCAGCAAAACCACTCAATGAATGGCCTCAATGCAGGAAAACCTGCATATTCTTCACAAATGGATGTTTTGTATTTTAACGAATCCCAAAGTTTAGATCGCCCTCTTAGTTCTTGGAAATCAATTAAGAATGTGCAAGTGCGACATCAGGAAACGTTTGGGCTGAAAAATAATAATGGTTTCAATACGGAATGTCAAGGGTACGATGCCAATATGATATTCGCAGCAAACTTGCCTAGCTCTACATTTCAAAGTCAAGGGAACGATGCCAATATGACACTCGCAGCAAACTTGCCTAGCTCTACATTTCAAAGTCAAGGGTACGATGCCAATATGACACTCGCAGCAAACTTGCCTAGCTCTACATTTCAAATAAATGGGTCTATTGTACCAAAGGAACAGAAACCCATGCAAAGCAGCCAGATATCCTCATCGATGGCTAACTGTTATCTCCAAAAAATGCATCAAACAAACCAAACTGGAAATAATGTTTTGTCTACAACAGCACAATACTCACCAACACAAATTGTGAAAGAAGAAGAGAACAAAGGAAATTCTATGCAAATCCAACACAACAGCCCGAACAAAAGGAAGTGTTCTTCAGAAAGTCATTCTGTTGTTCGGCCAGCATTACATCAGTTTCACACTATCCAAATGCAATGTGGTAATTCGCCAGCATCATCAAATGAAGGGTACTTATTACACATAAGCGACGATGATCAGAACAAGTCGCCGCAGAAAAAAATTCACAACAAGAGGTCACCTGGAAAATACAGTGAATACCAAAAGCCAATACCGGCTAAGAGACAACTGTTAGACCAAAGCTTTGATGATACTCTTCAGATGGACACGCATACAATGTTGAACAATCTGACAGAGCCAAACATGAAACACGTGGAAGACTTTAGTAAAATCAATGACGTGAACATTTATCCCACTGATCGTTCTTCAGTTGATAAAACTTCAAGTGAAGATAATGGTATTTTTACAACGTCTGTATCATCGGCAGAAATCAATCGACATTTACCTGGCAACGAGGTAAAACTTACAACATCGAGTGAGATTAAAATCACGTCAAAGTATGTTGATACAGCATTGGAAGTTAAAAGTGACGCGTCTGAGTTTAAAGTGCCCGCCCTGCCGCCGCTCGCCGTTCTGAAACCCATGCTTAAAGATGTCGAGTTGGATACGTCACGGAACAAGTCAAGTCCAAGTCCATTAACACCGATCACCGATCCCGGTCCACAATATGACACGGCCCTAGGAACGATGGAACAACTGTCGATTCACCTTGCCAACCGTACGCTACCGAGCTCTCATGATGCAACGGCAGCGTCGAGCCATTGCACAATGCAACCTCAACACCCTCCAAACCTGAAACGGAACTTCGACACCTTCCAAGAAGGCGAACAGAATTGTAATACGATTACACCGGAGTGGATCAATCCTCGCACAATGCCATACATTCAAAACTTGCGTAACAAGATCTATAACCAAAGGCAAATGATACCTCCAAAGTCTGTGAGAACAGTGCTAAAACCTGAGAGGGTCTTCTGCGATGGTCAATTCTCCGGTACAGCCCCAACCGACCCGGCCACTCCCACGCAAAGTATTGTGACAAATCATCTCTTTGAACAACCATCAATGTCCCATGCAACTTCCACCGGAAACCCTCATATGGTCCAATTTCTTGGTAATGAAAATCTTTCAAGCCAGGCAAACACTCTTCCATATTATGCTAATAACCAGACAAGCTTTAACTACTCGGTACATCCAACCAATATAGAGACGGCATTACAATTTCCAAGCAGAGAAATGGCTCAATCAAGTAATATGGCACCAAATCAACCAGCTCATGAGATTCAAACCCAACAAAGATCTCCTACACTAAATCCCAATGGAGAATACTCTCAAACCTATAACATTACAGCACTGACAACAACTAGTGTTCGATCCACGCCGCTAAACCATGCAAATCCACTTCCTGACATTGCAACAATGGACACAACTCGATTCCAACCGCTTTGCAACCCAACGCGGGCAAAGCGACCAAGAAGTCAACGGCCGACATCTTATTACCCAACCTATGAGAACAGTCGGTTGAACGCAACAAACCAGTGCCGCCCAGATGTCGTACAGGTTGCACAGTTTAATCCACCGCCACCTTACTCGGAAAGCTCGTCAGACAACCGCGAACTTCTACGCCTCGACAACCGGACGCCCTACGTGGCGCAACAAAGTTCTCATAACCAGGCGGTGGAAAACTACTTTGCCCGGATAGAGGTATTACCCATGGCCATGGTCGGTGAAAGGCCGTCTGACATGTACCGTTGCACGCAATGTCACCAGACTTTCATCAGCTCTATAATGGCTAATGAGCACCTTGAAGAGCACAACGGCGTGCAAAAGGAAGGCCACGTGGTCCAGACGCCAGCTCCGGGACCGCCCCAGGTGACTTATGCTGTCCCACAGGAAACGAACATGGATGAGATCATATTACAGCAGTTTCTGATAGAACACCAGCCGACTATTGATGAGACGACGTGGTCGGAGCTTATTCCGTCTGGATTACCTTCCCGTCAAGGAGAGGGCCACTGGAGGCCTGAAGATTCCAATCACTTTGACTCCCAATAATAATTAATACTCATTTGACTATTCAATACGTCTTAAACCATACCACTTAATAATCCAAGATACTAGGAAAACGCTTAAGTCCCGCCGCGTTGTTGGATGAGCGTAATTGGTGCATTGAACTGCCATGTGTTATGCGGATTTTAAGTTGTTCTGTGAAAAAATCATTACTAAGTAAAAGATTTTTTTTAAATTAAATTAAATTTAAAAAAATTAACTTAAATTTTAATTTTTTTTAATTAATCGTAATTAAAAAAAGGAAAAAATCGTAATATTGAAATTTTCATAAGAAATAATTATTTGATTGCGCACAAATTTTACACGAATATATTAATTTATAAAATTAAGGTTCTGTGAAAAAATCATTACAATAGGATAAAGCATGTAGGTGTTATAAGCCGAAGAAATTTTTAAAATCGAAAAAAGTCGAAAAATTGTGATTTTCGTAAAAAAATAGTTTTTTTTATAACGCTCAAATTTCGCATGAATATATCAATTCATAAAATTAAGGTTCTGTGAAAAAATCATTACGATCGGACAAAGCATGTAGGTGTTGTAAGTCGAAGAGATTTTTAAAAATTCGAAAAAAATCCTAAAATTGCGATTTTCATGATAAATAATTTTTCGATTGTGCTCAAAAACGTGGCAGTTCTAAGTTCAGAGATTTCGAAGACCTCCATAAAATTTCATCGCAATCGGAGTATCGGTTTAGCTGGAATCGTGCTAACAAACAGACAAAAATACAAAAAAAAAGAAAGAAAAAAAAGAAAAAAAACATTCCGGATTTTTTTTCTCCGGTGTAGTGAAATGGAATCTTCGCTTCGCTCGCTACGCTCGCTACGCTCATCCAATAAATATAGAGTGAAAATGTCGTGTAAGTATGTCTACTAGGAATCGTCGCAAACGCTTTTTCAGGCGCGTTGTTGGATGGCGTAATTTTTTTTAAACGAAAAAAAACGTAAAATTGCGATTTTTATGAGAAATTATTTTTCGATTGTGCTCAAATTTCACATCAATATATTAATTCATAAAATAAGGATTTGTAAAAAAAATCATCACAATCGGATAAATCATGTAGGTGTTAAAGTCAAAGATTTTTTTAAACGAAAAAAAGCGTAAAATTGCGATTTTCACGAGAAATTAATTTTCGGTTGCGCTCAAATTTCACACCAATATATGAATTCATAAAATTAAGGTTCTATGAAAAAATCATTACAATCGGTAAAGCATGTAGTTGTTATAAGTCGAAGAAATTTTACATAAAAAAAAATCGTAAAATTGCGATTTTAATGAGAAATAATTTTTCGATTGCGCTCAAAAACGTGCTAAGTTCAGAGATTTCAAAGGTCTCCAGAAAATTTCATCGTAATTGCAGTATTGGCTTAGCCGGAATCTTGATAACAAACAGACAAAAATACAAAAAAAAAACATTCCGTTTTTTTCATCAGTGCAGTGAAATGGATTCTTTTCTTTGCTCGCTACGCTCATCCAAATAGACCTAAAAGTGTGTAAGTCTTCTACAAATAATCCCACAGTTATCAAGCAATGGGAATTAAGGACGTGCGCGTTGACCAGCAAAGTAAAACAAACCGAGGAGATGGGGTGGGGGGGGGGGGGAATTTACTTTCTAATGTGACCCACCACACTTCTTTCCTGTGACCTATCAATAGACGTCAGATTAGAGGAAAGGTTGAGCAACCATTGCCTCGTTGCAAGAACGGTTCCATTCCTAAGCGAAGAATTGATAAGGGGAATCAATGTTTATCTAGACTAGGAAGCTTCGCAAACGCTTTTTCAGGCGCGTTGTTGGATGAGCGTATGTATTTTTTAAACGAAAAAAGCGTAAAACTGCGATTTTCATAAGAAATAGTTTTTCGATTGCGCTTACTACAATTCAGATGTATAATGCAACTACAATTCAGAGCTTAAAATGAACCCGTCCTGATGGTCTAGTGGTTAAGACGCCTGTCTGGAATGCGGGAGATCCGTGGTTCGATTCCCGGTTGGGACGGACTTTTTTAATTTCTGAATTGTAGTAAATAATAACGGATAAAGCATGTATACAGGTGTTATAAGTCGAACAAATTGTTTTTTAAACGAAAAAAGCGTAAAATTGCGATTTTCATGAGAAATTATTTTTCGATCGCGCTCAAATTTCACAACAATATATTAATTCATGAAATTAAGGTTCTGTGAAAAATTCATTACAATCGGATATAGAATGTAGGTGTTCTAACTTATAAGTCGAAGAATGTTTTTAAAAATAAAAAAAAATCGTAAAATTGCAATTTTAATGAGAAATAATTTTTCGATTCCGCTCAAAAACGTGGCAGTTCTAAGTTCAGAGATTTCGAAGGCCTCCAGAAAATTTCATCGCAATTGGAGTATCGGTTTAGCCGGAATCGTGTTAACAAACACACAAAAATACAAACAGAAAAAAATAAGAAAAACGATTTTTTTTGTAAAATTGCGATTTCCATGAGAAATAATCATTCGATTGCGCTCAAAAACGTGTCAGTTCTAAGTCCAAAGATTTTGAAGGCCTCCAGAGAATTTCATCGAAATTGGAGTTTCGGTTTAGCTGGAATCGTGCTAACAAACCCACAAAATACAAACAGAAAAAACAAGAAAATCGAAAAAAAATCGAAAAATTGCAATTTTCATGAGAAATATTTTTTCAATCGATTTTTCGCACGTGGCAGTTCTAAGTTCAGAGATTTCAAAGGTCTCCAGAAAATTTCATCGCAATTGGAGTATCGGTTTAGCCGGAATCGTGTTAGTGAAGTGTAGTGAAATGGAATCATCGCTTCGCTCGCTTTTCTCGCTACGCTCATCCAAAAAATTATGTTGTATATAAAATTATGTTGTATATTTCTGAACAAAATTAAGTTTGATACTTTCTTATGGAAACGCTTTTTCGAGGTGGGAGCGGGTCGAGGAATGATGAGTTATTTTGCTTCTGCATGAATTGAATCAACTATAGCCAAAAGTCAGCACACTCTATAAAATTGACTGCAATTAGGTTTCACTTTTCAGTTGTAGCCGTGTGATGAATGGCGAACTGGATGATTAACATTCTTAAATAGGGGGGGGGGGGCACAGGAATAGTGGGGGGCGGAGAATAATTATATCAACTAACGGAGTCCGCATTCAACAGGTTCAATGAATATGTTATTTGCAATAAAAATAAGTATCAATATAAAAAAGTAACTATATAAATATATTATTTACTACAATTCAGAAATTAAAAAAGTCCGCCCCAACCGGGAATCGAACCACGGATCTCCCACATTCCAGGTGAGCGTCTTAACCACTAGACCATCAGGATGGGTACATTTCAATCTCTGAATTGTAGCTGCATTATACATCTGAATGGATGGAACAGTACTGCAACGAATATCTGCTGCCTTTGAACTGACCACCAAACATTATTATAATGTCATTCATTACCTTTACGCAGGTATGAGCGAATATTATTATAATGTCATTACCTTCTCAGGTATGAGCGAATGAGGTATAAATAAACTTAAGTAGTATGTTAATATATACCAAGTAGTTTCTTGCAACTAGTAGGCCCTACTATTGAAAATGAAATAATTCTGTAAACGGGAGTTTGAGAAAGGCTTAGGGGCGCAGTATCTACTAACTTTAGACGACTGGTGGTGGTGGGCAACGAATGCAATAGTTTGGAAAAATCACTTATTTTTCATCACTAACTCTGATTACAAATTCTAACAATACGAAATATCATAATATCGGGATAGCTTTAAGGTTCTTCCAATAATTGGATGAGCGTAGCGAGCGAAGCGAAAACTTCAATTTCACTGACCCCTCAAAAAATTTAGCTCCAATGTTTGTTTTGTTTTTTTTTGTTTTTTTTCTGTTTGTTCGCACGATTCCGGGCAAACGGCATAAGCGATCTTGATGAAAATTAAAGGGGACCTTCGAAATCTCTGAACTTAGATGTGCCACGTTTTTGGGTACAATCGAAGAAATATTTCTCATGAATATCGCACTTTTACGATTTTTTCGATTTTTAGTGCGATATTTTCGTGACATTTGGGCCAATTCTGACCAAACGGGTGGGGCTACAACGTTCATATTTCACATGGACATTAAGGTTATGGTGATGTAGTAGCTTTTGAAAGAAAAAATTGAAAAAGTTAGCCAGAATCCATACAATTAAGGTTTTGATATGAGTTTTTTTGAGGTTTATAATAACAACTAACAAGTAACATTTGAAACTCGACAACAATCACCTACAATGCATTCACAAAGCACTTGCAAAGAAAAAGTGGTCCCACGCAAACTAAAAACTTACAAAAACGCTCATCCATCAACGCGGCGGGACTTTAAGCGTTTTCCTAGTAAGAAGTATTTAAATATTTTGTTGTCAGCCACGAAACGGTAGATCTACAACTAAAGCGTCAATAGTACGGAGAGATAGGCCTTGCTTGATAGCTGTCACTTGTTTTTGTTTGTCCGAAGTATGTTTGTCCGAAATTACATTGTTGTAACACAACAATCGATAGTCAAAAATAGAATTGTGTCCTGTGCTATTGGCTAACCATTCCCATTCCACCGCGCGTCACGGCTCGCTTCCCCTACCCCCTTGTTCCGGCAGCGGCCCCGATCGGGATGGAGTTTTTAATAAAATATTAATCACTAGTATAACTTAAACGCAATAATTGTTCACAGTGGGTGTAGCAGGATGGTAACGAATGTGATTACTAAGCGAGGGTTCGTTAGTTCAAATCTTCGACAAGGTGTTATTTTTTGCCTTTTCGGGTGGAAGTCTATGATATTTTTGGATGACCGAAGCGAAGACTTCAATTTCACTTTGTGTTTTTTTTTTCATTTACGTTACCTAGCTCGGATGTTTTGTTTTTGATAGTTTTTTTTTGCCTGTTCGCTCTCTACCGGGAAAACGGCATATGCGATCTTGATAAAAATTGGAGGGGACCTTCGAAATCCATAACTTAGACTTGCCACGTTTTTTGGTATAATCGATCAAATATTTCTTATGATTATCGTACTTTTACGATTTTTTTCATTTTTTGACGAGATCTTTTCGTGATATTCGGCAAACGGCTACTCCGATAGTGATGAAACTTTATGGGGACGTTTAAAATCACTGAAATTATATATGTGACGATTTTAGAGACATTTAAAAAAATATTTCTTATAGAAATCGTACTTTTACGTTTTTTCCCCCGGTTTTTAATACGATATTTTCGTGATATTTGGGCCGATTCCGACCAAACGGGTGGGGCTACAACGTTCATATTTTACATTGACAAAAAGATTATGGTGATGTAGGCTGATGTAGGGCCTCTTGAAAGAAAAATTTGGCAAAAATTCATAGAAATAAAGGTTTTAATATAAGACTTTTACAGGTGTAATCAAAGAAAAAGTGATGAGATTCCACATAAAAAAACGTAAACATTGGATAGAAATATTCCAAAAAAGCTCATCCATCAAAGCGACTGGAAAAAGCGTTCGAGAAGCAGCCTAGTTGGATGAGCGAAGCAAAGATTTCAATTTCACTGACCCCCCAAAAAATTTAGCTCGGGTTTTTTTTTTTTGTCTGTTTGTTCGCGTTTCTACCGGGCAAACGGCATATCCGATCTTGATGAAAATTGGAGGGGACCTTCGAAATTTCTAAACTTAGACTTGCTACGTTTTTGGGTACAATCGAAGAAATATTTCTCATGAATATCGTACTTTTACGATTTTTTTCGATTTTTAGTGCGATATTTTCGTGACATTTGGGCCAATTCTGACCAAACGGGTGGGGCTACAACGTTCATATTTCACGTGGACATTAAGGTAATGGTGATGCGTAGGCCTATTGCTTTCTGAAAGAAAAAGTTGAAAAAGTTAGCCAGAATCTATAGAAATAAAGCTTTTAATGTTTTTTTTAAATTTTTTGTGCGATATTTTCGTGCCATTTGGGCCAATTCTGACCAAACGGGTGGGGCAAAAACGTTCAAATTATACATGGACATTAAGGTTATGGTGATGTAGTACCTTTTGAAAGAAAAAGTTGAAAAAGTTAGCCAGAATCCATAGAAATAAAGCTTTTAATATAAGTTTTTTACGGTAAATAATACCAATTGACAAGTAACAATAAAACCTGACAACAATCACTTACAATGCGTAGGCAGCAAAACAAAGCACTTGCAAAAGTAAAGATATCCCACGCAAACTAAAAACTTTAAAAAGCTCATCCATTAACGCGGCGGGACTTAAGCGTTTTCCTAGTTGGATGAGCGTAGCGAGCGTAGCGAGCGAAGCGAAGATTTCATTTCACTACACTGGAGAAAAAAATCCGGAATGTTTTTTTTTTTTTTCTTTTTTTTGTATTTTTGTCTGTTTGTTAGCACGATTGGGCCCTAAACCGATACTCCGATTGCGTTTGAAATTTTATTGAGACCTTTGAAATCTCTGAACTTAGAACTGCCACGTTTTTGAGCGCAATCAAAAAAAGAATTTCTCATAAAAATCGCAATTTTTCGATTTTTCGATTTTTAAAAAATTTCTTTGATTTATAATACCTACACGCTTAGTCCGATTGTAATGATTTTTTCACGGACCTTTATTTTATGAATTTATATATTCGTTTGGAAAATTAAGCGCAATCGAAAAATTATTTCTCATGAAAATCGCAATTTACGTGGTTTTTCTTTTTAAAACAAAATTTTTTGACTTATAACACCTACATGCTTTATCCGATTGTAATGATTTTTTAACAGAACCTTAATTTTATGAATCGATATATTCGTGTGAAATTTGAGCACAATCAAATAATTATTTCTTATGAAAATCGAAAATTTACGATTTTTTTCTTTTTTAAAATTACGATTAATTAAAAAAATTAAAAATTAAAGTTTATTTTTTATTTATTTTAAATAATTAAAAAAAATCTTCAACTTAGTAATGATTTTTTCACAGAACAGAAAATCCGCATAACACATGGCAGCTCAATGCACCAATTACGCTCATCCATTAACGCGGCGGGACTTAAGCGTTTTCCTAGTAAATAGAAACGTTAAAGGTTTTGAAGGTTTTTTGTTTATTTTTTGGATGAGCGAAGAAAAAACTTCAATTTCACTGACCCCTCAAAAAATTTAGCTAAAATGTTTTTTTTTGTTTTTTTTGTGGGGGGGGGGGGGGGTTGTCTGTTTGTTCGCACGCTACCAGGCAAACGGCATATGCGATCTTGATGAAAATTTGAGGGGACCTTCAAAATCTCTAAACTTAGACCTGCCACGTTTTTGGGTACAATCGAAGAAATATTTCTCATGAATATAGTACTTTTACGATTTTTTTTCGATTTTTAGTGCGATATTTTCGTGACATTTGGGCCGATTCTGACCAAACGGGTGGGGCTACAACGTTCAAATTCACATGGGACATTAAGGTTATGGTGATGTATTGCTTTTTGAAAGAAAAAGTTGAAAAAGTTAACCAGAATCCATAGAATAAAGGTTTTAATATGAGTTTTTTAGGTTTATAATAACAATTAATAAGTAACAATAGAAACTTGACAACAATCACCTATAATGCATTCAAAAAGCACTTACGATGGAAAAGTGGTCCTACGCAAACTAAAAACTTACAAAAAAGCTCATCCATCAACGCGGCGGGACTTAAGCGTTTTCTTAGTTATTTATAATTAATAAAACTCCTTTCCGGGTGAAAGTACTTTATATTTTTGGATGAGCGTAGCGAGCGTAGCGAGCGAAGCGAAGATTCCATTTCACTACACTGGAGAAAAAATCCGGAATGTTTTTTTTTCTTTTCTTTTTTTTTTTTGTATTTTTGTGTGTTTGTTAACACGATTCCGGCTAAACCGATACTCCGATTGCGATGAAATTTTATGGAGGCCTTCGAAATCTCTGAACTTAGAACTGCCACGTTTTTGAGCGCAATCGGGAAAATTTTTCTTATAAAAACGCAATTTTACGATTTTTTTCGATTTTTAAAAAAATTCTTCGACTTATAACACTTACATGCTTTATCCGATTGTAATGATTTTTTATTAGACCCTTAATTTTATGAATTAAGATATTCGTGTGAAATTTGAGCTTAATCGAAACATTATTTCTCATGAAAATCGAAATTTACGGGTTTTTTTCTTTTTTAAAACAATTCTTAGACATATAACACCTACATGCTTTATCCTATTGTAATGATTTTTTTTATAGAACCTTAATTTCATGAATTAATATACTCGTGTAAAATTTGAGCGCAATTGAATAATTATTTCTTATGAAAATTGCAATTTTACGATTTTTTTCTTTTTTAAAATTACGTAAATATATGATTTATAAAAAAATTAAGTTAATTTTAATTTAATTTAATTTAATTTAAAAAAAATCTTCGAATAAGTAATGATTTTTTCACAGAAACAACAGAAAATCGCGTAAACTCAATGCAGCTCAATGCACCAATTACGCTCATCCAACAACGCGGCGGGACTTAAGCGTTTTCCTATAAAATAGAAACGTAAAAGGTTTTGTTGTTTTTTGTATATTTTTTGATAATAATTAATAAAACTCCTTTCCGGGTAGTAAGTCCTTATTTTAAATAGTACCGGTACCTAACGTTAAAGGTTTTGTAGGTTTGTTTGGTTTATTTTTCGATAATAATTGGATGAGCGAAGCGAAGATTCCATTCTACTACACTGGAGAAAAAAATCCGGAATATTTTTTTTCTGTTTGTATTTTTGTGTTTGTTAACACGATTCCGGCAAAACCGATACTCCAACTGCGATGAAATTTTCTGGAGGCCTTCGAAATCTCTGAACTTAGAACGGCCACGTTTTTTAGCACAATCGAAAAATTATTCCTCATGAAAATCGCAATTTTACGATTTTTTTCGATTTAAAAAAAAATTCTTTGACTTATAACACCTACATGCTTTATCCGATTGTAATGATTTTTTCACAGAACAACAGAAAATCTGCATAACAGCAACACAAGGCAGCTCAATGCACCAATTACGCTTATCCAACAACGCGCCTGAAAAAGCGTTTGCGAAGCTTCCTAGTAAATAAATAAATCCGTATTTCGAGTCTAACCACTCAGTCACACAACTGATTTTCAGTGGGGGACAGTAAACCAAAGTGACCAAGCCAACCCTGCAGGCGCCGACGCTGAATTCCATCATTTTGGCCTGTGTTCTTGTCGTAGGATCGCCACACACAACACTACACCCAAAATGTTGCAGCTTTTGAGCTTGGAGCCCGACACTTGAAGTCAGAGGGCCGAGTCCTACGCAAAGACTCTAACTTCTTCATTTGAAGTTGGTTAAAACCGTTTTCGGAATTTCTAAAAAAAGTGGTTTGTCGTTTTTGGGAAACCCAAAAAACATTGTTTTTTTTAAACTAGGAAAACGCTAAAGTCCCGCCGCGTTGATGGATGAGCTTTTTAAAGCTTTTAGTTTGCGTGGGATATCTTTACTTTTGCAAGTGCTTTGTTTTGTAAGTGATTGTTGTCAAATTTCTTTTGTTACCTGTCAATTGGTATTATTTACCGTAAAAACTTATATTAAAAGCTTTATTTCTATGGATTCTGGCTAACTTTTTCAACTTTTTCTTTTAAAAGGTACTACATCACCATAACCTTAATGTCCATGTATAATATGAACGTTGAAGACCCACCCGTTTGGTCAGAATTGGCCCAAATGGCACGAAAATATCGCACTAAAAGTCAAAAAACTTATATAAAAAGCTTTATTTCTATAGATTCTGACTAACTTTTCCAACTTTTTCTTTCAGAAAGCAATACATCACCATTACCTTAATGTCCATGTGAAATATGAACGTTGTAGCCTCACCCGTTTGGTCAGAATTGACCCAAATGGCACGAAAATATCGCACAAAAAGTCAAAAAAACTTATATTAAAAGCTTTATTTCTATAGATTCCGGCTAACTTTTTCAACTTTTTCTTTCAGAAAGCAATACATCACCATTACCTTAATGTCCATGTGAAATATGAACGTTGTAGCCATACCCATTTGGTCAGAATCGGCCCAAATGTCTCGAAAATATCGCACTAAAAATCGAAAAAAATCGTAAAAGTGCGATATTCATGAGAAATATTTCTTCGATTGTACCCAAAAACGGGTGGCACGTCTAAGTTCAGAGATTTCGAAGGTCCCCTTCAATTTTCATCAAGATCGCATATGCCGTTTGCCCGGAATCGTGCGAACAAACAGACAAAAAAACAAAAAAAAACAAAAAAAAAAACAAACAAACAAACAAACAAAAAAACAACCGAGCTAAATTTTTTTGGGGGTCAGTGAAATTGAAGTCTTCGCTTCGCTCATCCAATAACTCGAGTAATTCTCGTCCGATCAGGGCCATCTCGGGCTCTACGGAACCGGACGGACTAGGCGGAGATTTTGGCGACCCGGAAAATTCGTCGTTCCGGAAATTTAAAAAATGTGTACAAGTTGACCGATTTCTATTTTCTTATCAACATAGTGGTGACGGCGAGACGAGTTTACCAGAGTCTCGGGAAAATGTCCCGGAAAATATTTTCAAAACATTTAATAACTTTTAATATTTCACCAAAGATTAACCATTTCACAACGTCTCTACGGTTGAGATTGATATTAATATAGTGCTGTGTTCTGTGTCAAAAGTTACGTTTATACATATTCTTTGAATGTCATGTTTAATGTCATTTAGGCCTAACTAGTTTGAGATAAATAGAAGTACTTATCGAATATTAAACTAGTTGTTACACTTATTATTACACAAGGTCAGTGGTACATAATATTAATATTACATCTTTTTATTTGTATTTTTTACCATATTATTATAAATTATAAAATATATTTAAAAATAAAAATCATTGGACTATTCACTATTATATTATATATTTTTTTTGATTGATTGGATTTTGCTTAACGTCTCTTATTTATGCACTTTGACTAATCGAGACGATGAGTGGTGATAGATGAGGATGAAGTATGAACAGAAGGGAGGAGGGGAAACCCGGTACCGGCACGTAGCCTACTCCTTTCGTACCAAGGGGACCAACGGCTTAACGTCCCATTCGAAAGGACGGTGTAACTTTGAGTCATATAGGTTCCTCCACTAACCCGGACTGCCGAGCAGACGTCGAGGAGAACGAAGCCGTTAGGTTGTTGTTGCCTCTTCTTTTTGGGGACTCAACGGCTGTGAGCCTCCCGTACAACGCCGGCGCCTAGTGTCTAGCACTAATAATCCGGCTCCAGGGTTTAGTGTTACAGATTTAAAAACGATGGGCAGCCTTCCGTGAAGCTGCAGGTGAGGCGGGAACAGGCCTCGCTGTCAGGGTGGGGCGTAAGGCCGCACACCCGAGACGTGAGTGACACGCACTATTGCACATGTCATATACAGCGCACTTAATCACATGGCACTCGTTTACGCAGTCCTGGGATCGACTGCGTCACGGCGGCGGTACACCCGAACCCGGTTCCGAGCCCTTTCGCCGGAGGCAGATAGTCCTCACCAAGGGACGCGAAGGGACGTTTAAAACGATCGGCGGGTCCCAGAGCGACGTCCGCTAACCGACGGATAAGCGGGTTTTCCGCGTCCTGCAGGGAGGAATAAAAAGTTCGCGCACTCGCACGGAAGAAGTCGCGTAGCATGGGAACCCCCAGGTCCCCGTGGAGATCTGTCATCCGCGTGGCCATCGGGACACCCGTGGCGACACGCAAGCACTTGTTTTGTATGGTCTGTAGTTTGGAGAGGTGGACGTCGGCGCAGCTCGACCACACTGGGGAGGCGTACGCAAACGTCGGCCGGATGACGGCCGAGTACAGGTGAAGCTTGAGAGCTATCGGCATCGCAGGAGCTCGCAGCAAGGGGTAGAGGGAAGATAGCTTGCCGGTCGCTGTGGCTGCTACCGCGCTGACATGAGGTCCCCAGGTAAGGTGGCGGTCCAGGGTAAGGCCCAGGCACTTGTTGGACGACGCCCATTTGATAGCTTCTCCATTAAGCCTAAATGATGGTGGATCCTGGCCCCTAGCCCAGCTGAAGAGTGTGGCAGACGTTTTTGCCGCATTGACCCCATGCGCCAGAGACTGTACCAGCTGGCCACGGTATTGAGATAGCGCTGGCCGAACATGACTGCCCCACGCGCTGTGCGGGACGTAGACAAGGCCACGAAGTCGTCGGCAAACATGGCGGCGATGACGTGACGGGGAGGCGGTGGAAAGTCCTGGGTATATAGGTTGAAGAGGCTGGGGCTGAGGACTGAGCCCTGTGGGACCCCGGCGGCAACAGGACGATGTGTTGATGTTGCATCCCCCCGGGATACGTAAAAGGAGCGTCGATGAAGGTATGCACGGAGGAGGAGTATTAGATAAGGCGGGAACTCCATGGAAATGAATTTCTTGAGGAGTCCCTCGTGCCAGACTCGGTCGAAGGCTTTAGACACATCGAGGAAGACGCCCGCAGTGCATTTGCCCGTGTTCCACCCATCGGTTATGTGGGACACCACCCGGGTAAGATGATGTACCGTGGAGTGGCCCGACCGGAACCCGAATTGTTCATCAGGGAGGAGATGGCCGGCCCCGACGTGGGCCTGAACACGGGACAGGAGAATGCGCTCGAAAACCTTGGACAGCACTGAGAGGAGACTAATAGGTCGGTAGCTCGAAGGGTCCCTAGGCGGTTTTCCCGGTTTGAGGAACGCAACCACCTTTGCCACCTTCCAGACGGATGGAAAATGGTGTAGGGCCAGGCAAGCATTAAAGATGGCGACTACGGTGTGCGCCGCACACTCTGGCAGTTCCTTGAGAACCTGGGCAGTGATGCCATCACCGCCAGGTGCCTTCCGGGGGGGCAAGGCCAGCACTACGTCGGCCACCTCAGCAGCAGTGCACTGGCCCGTCTCTGGCAAGGGCTGTGGCGCGGGATGAGCGTCGAACCAGGCACGCACCTCACTGACGATGCGAAGTGACTCGGCAGTAGGCGGGTTTGGCTGGAAAGTCTCCTCCAGAGCATCTGCAAGAACGTTTGCCTTTTCTTCCGGGCTGCATGCAAGAGTGGTTGGGCCCTGGATGGGCGGGTCCGGTTGAGGGCGTCGTTGTAGTGCTCGAGCCATCCGCCAGATGGATCCGTCGGCGTCCTGGAGGTTGGACACGGCGTCTTCCCACAGGGACGCCCTGTATGCTGCTATGTCAGTTTTCAGCGCTGCGCACGCCCGGTTGTACGCTGCACGTGAGTCAGGCGTCTGGGTCCGCTGCCAGCGTCGACGCAGTTGGTTCTTGATGCGGACTGCACGTGCAAGGCGCGTCGGTAAGTCATATAGCGTGAGCCTCCCCTGGGTGCGCGTGGGCACACTCGCGGCTACACCTTGCTGGATAGAGTCCACCAACAGGCCAAGTGTCTCATCGATGGCGGCTGGCGTGGTCAGAGGAGGCGGCACCTGCGGTAGACGTGCTAAACTTCGGTGTTCGAGTGGGAACCGGTATATATATTTTTGTATATATATTTATTTGTCTAATAGTGAATAAAAAGTCCAATGATTCGTATTTTTAACGTTAATACCCGTTATATAGTTTAATTTTTTATAATTTGGGTATTCATGTTTTTGAACCAGTTAAAAAACTGTTGTCTTGTAAACTGAAACAGTAAAAATGTTTCCCACTAAAATACAAATGCATGCATGATTTTGTAATATTTTTAGAAGGGGTATATCGTTTAGTTATTGAGGATTGACTTTAAACATGTAAAATAAAAATGTTTTTATAACTTTTAAATTAAAAATAATCTAACTTCAGTAACAAAATTGAATTTTTAAATTAATTCCAATTTTTTGTCAATTTGTACTGCAAGCAAATCCAAAATAAGCTGTTTTTCTGAAAGATCATTGGAAAACTAGTACGGTAATTCCCCCCAAAATAGTCTGTTTGTCGCAGTAAAAGTAAAATATTGTGTCACAGCTTTAACATTTTTAAATTGCGGTTTTAATCGCGTGCAAAGCATTATGGGTAGAAGAACATGCAAAGTGATTTGTGTATAGATGCAACGAAGGGCTATTGTTTCACTCAATAAGGTTATACAGTCCTATTTTATTTTGCATAGTAACCCCTACATGATATATCCGAATGTAATGATTTCTTCACAGAACCTTAATTTTATGAATTAATATATTCGTGTGAAATTTGAGCGCAATCGAAAAATTATTTCTTACATTACAATTTTTACGATTTTTTTTGATTTTTAAAATTTCCTCGACTTATAACAACTACATGCTTTATCCGATTGTAATAATTTTTTCACAGAACCTTAATTTTATGATTTAATATATTCGCGTGTAAATATAGCGTAATCAAATAATTATTTCTTATGAAAATCGCAATTTTACACTTTTTTCGTTTTTAAACAATTACGCTCATCCAACAACGCGCCTGAAAAAGCGTTTGCGAAGCTTCCTAGTAATAAATAAATCGTATTTAGAGTCTACTCACTAAGTTATATAACTGGTTTTCAGTGGGGGACAGTAAATCAAAGCGACCAAGCCAACCCTAGGCCCCAACTCTTTCCCTTTCTCACCTTAGCAACTGAGCGTGCATGCGCAGTTAATAATGCAAAAATAGTCTTTCTAAAATATAAATATCTTTTTTTTATAGAAAACATTTAAAAATTGTTTTTGTATTCAAATTCAAATTTAAAAAAATACTCAATTCTCTACCAAACTAAATCAAAAGAAAGAACGAGTTATCATTACATAATTAGTAGTCGCATGCTCAAATAATGCCAATTTTGTTTAACAAAATATGTATTGCATGAACGGAAAAATAAAAAAAAATTACATGAAATTACTTAAAATACCAAACTCGGGGCTCAGAACCCGAATTAAAATATCATTATAATTTTTTCTTCCATTTTATTGATTAATATTTGAACAAAATTAAGCTACAAAATTGTACAATATATTTATTTATAAAATGTTTATTGTTCGTTGATTGTGTTTATTTATGAAGTAAATGTAAATTTATTCATAAACATAAAATTAATAATTATCATGTGATATAAAATTTGTGATAATAAGACGATGAGCGCAGCGAAATAGCTACAATGCTACTCGATCGGCTTGGTCGTGATTAATTCTGTTAAATGTTAAATGTTAAATGTATGTAAAGTCTGTCTGTCGGTCCCATACGGCCGAAGGCCAAATAGACTGAGCTGAAATTTTAAACAGACATCCGTGACCAGGTAACCTGAGAACGCTAACAAAATGAGCACAATCCGTTACGATTTAAACCTGCAAGAAATTAAAAAACTGAAAAAATACGTTGAAATGTATGGAAATTATTTAACGACAAGGTTTTCATTTTGAAATAATATTTTTGTTGTTATTTAGCTGGCTGTGAATGCGTGTCCAAGTTAATCGAATGTTGGACGTAAGTACCCCAAATTCCGCTCGTAGATTGAGTAAACTTGCAATATTTCACGTATTCGTACTGGCTATGTTTCCATGGTTTGTCACAGATGTAGGACACACTGCGTATATGCATTTCAAAACATGTTAAATATTTTAAAAAATACAATCCGAAATTACAAAATCTTTCCCGACCATTGAACCCAGTCTCCCACATTTGGGCAAAAGGCGACGTTTAGCCAACTCGACTAGGGAAACGCCAAAGTCGTTGTTAGACGAGTGAGAGAGTCATGTGTTGAGTACGCGGAATATTTGCATTTAAGTTTGATATATTATTCGTATAAATAATAGGGTATTTAAGTTTAACTCATAGTTTAGGCAATAATGTTCCACTGTAGCCTATGATAGGCTAGGGAGGCCTAAAAAAGGGGGAAGAAAAGGAATGTTACCGGGTACTCAACACATGGCTCACTCACTCGTTTAACAACGACTTTGGCGTTTCCCTAGTAATAATTGATATTTTTGAAAAATAAAATGTTATTTTAATATGATGTGATATAGAAATATTGTTTGGTGTTAAATGTAAGAGAAGCTTGTGGCTTCACATTGGTCCTCTCTAGAGGAAAATAATAGTTTTATTAGTGTTTTTAAATGCAATTTGATCACTAAATAAAAACGGTACTTTGAAAAATGCAAGTTTAATTAATTAATTGGGAAACACTCCCGTAAGTGTAATTGATGATATGGAAAGCAATAGATAAATTTAAAAACTCCATTTCAGCGGGGTATCGAACCACGGTCTCCCGATTGTGGTTGGGTGCTTTACCCCTAAGCTACCGAGACAGTTACTTCATAACATCTGGATTGTTTATTGGTGCATTGTAGATCTGAATAGTTAGGATTTTAGGAACAGTGCTGAAACAATTCTACCCCGCTGAGATGGATTCTTTAATTTCTAGATTGATTGACATATTATCAATTAATATAATATTGTGGCCAATTTATTTAAAACACGTTTTTCTATATTTTGTTGATATTGTTGGTAGAGATATTTACGAGTTCTTTTCCTAGCAAACTTTGGGGTGATGCTAAGTGTGGTCCTCAGTATTTAGGCCTACTTTAATTCATAACGCAACTGACAGGAGCACAGGGAGAGGTCTGCTAGCTTCCTTTGAGTGTGCACCCAACTTTGTAGAACTTTTCAACTACTTTTCGTGTTGTCTTTTCGCGGGAAGCCAGATTCGAATTTTCTTTGTTAAAAATTGACCATAATACAAACCCGAAACAAACAAAAAATTAAATAATTTTGTAGTTGTTATTGTTAACATATTTAAGTTCTGGAATGAAGGCTAGTTCCCTATTGGGAAAAATTAATAAATTAATTTAACATTCATGGTTTGAGTCAGGTAGGTATCTCATTATAAACAAATAGTAATTTTAAATAAATCAAAACTAATAATAACCTTAGTGTTGTGTGCCCTTAAACCCGGTACATCAATACCTCGGGAGGAAAGATGTTGAACCGCGAAGAGGAGACTGGAATGCAGTGGAACGGGAAGGGTGGTGATTGAAGATGGAGAGGCCTATCTTCAATGCCAACACAATGTAGAGTTGGAAGTGGCAACAGATAGTGCTAGGGATGTGTGAACAATTGAAATTCAAACTGAAACTTGAACTTAGAAATAGTTCAAGTTTGAGTGAAAAAAAGTTTGAAGTTTGAAAAAAAGTTTGATTTAAAAAAAATTGTAGTGGTGTACGGTCACCTATTATTTGAAATGTCAAAAAATTATTCTCAGTTTACAGGTACAAATTTAAAAACAAAAAATTGGATGGAGTAAGGAACTTTCTTGGAGGTGCCGGTCCAGACTATCACTATTTTACCTATTATAACAGTTTGATTACCCTTTAAAACCCTTTATATGGTGTAGGTACACAATTAAATCTACCAGTTTATCATACTTTTAAGTTTTAACCCAGGTGAAAAGCTGCTTTGTTTTGTTCGGAATTGGTAGAATATTTCCATATTAAATTCTAATGATTAGAAGGATTTTTGGAATGGTTCAAAAATCCAATTGTGTATAAAAAACACTTCCACACACAATTTCCGGTTTGTTCATGCCTGTAGGAGATTCGATTTAAATATGGAAAAAAAGGAAAAAAAGAAAAGAATTGACAAAAAAATCTATTTTTTGAAAATAAAATCAAAATTTTGATTTTTAACTTTGATGTCAATTTGGAATCCAAAATCAGCATTTTATTCCTAAAAGATCAAGGAAAATAAATCTATAAAAAATCTAAAATTCCTTAAAATCACAAATTTCACATTGTTAAGGTAGAAAGCAAAATTTTGGGTCCTTGCCATATAAAGGGTTAAGTTCGAAATTGGTTTGGTCCAAAAATTTTGTGAAGATAAAGTACGATTTTCAGAACTATGAAAGTTAGAGTTTGAAGTAAAAATAGTCGGTTTGCACAAACCTACAGACCACACTAGGCCTACTATTGTTACTCAGTGGGCTATAAATCACATGCAGATCTGAACTAAAATAAAATAACATTTTTTAACAAAAAAGTAGATTACTAATTTTTCTACAGTAATTCATCTCTGTTTATGCTGGTTTAACAAAAAAAATAATAACAATAACAGACCCTCGATTTGTTTAGTCGGGAAACACTCCCGTAGGTGTAATTGTTATTATTTACTACAATTCAGAAATTAAAATGTTCAGATGTTGTATAATGCAGCTACAATTCAGAGATTGAAATGTACCCGTCCTGATGGTCTAGTGGTTAAGACGCTCACCTGGAATGTGGGAGATCCGTGGTTCAATTCCCGGTTGGGGCGGACTTTTTTAATTTCTGAACTGTAGTAAAAATAATAACAGACCCATATATATTATCAAATTACTATCACTGTAAATAGACCCGTAACAAATGCAGTTGATTTGTTGACACATCATTTGTCTAAGAAATAGCATCATCAATAAATGGTTGCCTATACGGTAAATTCTCTTGTAGAAATTAGTATGTCCAGTCCCGCAGTACTTTGCACCAAAATTTTAAAAGCTAGCTAGCCGAATATTGCAATTAAAATAATTGTGAAAATACATCCATGTCATTTAGTTATCAGACCAATCATGTACAGTTCCGTTTATAATTTATTAGACAAAGTTGACAATCATCTTAAAGACACAGACCAATCATGTACAGTTCTGTTTATAATTTATTAGACAAAGTTGACAATCATCTTATAGACAAAGTAAAAATTAACTGGCAAAATCAGCTGTAGAGAAACAATATTGATTCTAAGTTCCAACAATATTTCACAAAAAAGTAAAATAATAAGCACTTTCAATATTATTTACATATATCCCAAGTAAATGTTTAAATACTGCTTTGGAAAAAGAAAGAGATCTCTAAACCCTTCAACAGAAATATTATAATCACATTTTCAAGCAATGCAATTATACAGAATATTATATTATTAACGTAACAACTAACAATTTTAACAATTATTATCTAGAATCATAACTATATCGTACTTGAATTTAAAAAGAAGTGAGGCATCATTGAAAAGGAATTGAAATCCCTACCATGAGAAAATGGAATAATTTGACTAAGATTTATGAACCAGACAAATCACGTTAGGAACCCCAAGCTTGTACGCTTGTTATTAAGAACGTTGCAACTGGTGGTGTGACAGTGACATAAGTTATGGATTTTACCTATTAGGTCTAAGTAGATAACAGCGTACAATGATAGAGTCTAGTAATTTAGAGGTAGAGGCACAGCAACGTCAAAGACTGGTGGTCCATGTTTTAATACTCACGTGATTCCGCTAATATAATTGCCCACCATCAACTTTCAATTCAGCTTAGTGTGACCATTGTCTTGGAGAAAACTACAAGATGAACCTGCAGGTGCTGGCATTGGGAGGTCCACCACACAGGCCCTACCATCTACTCTACTCGGTAGATTGAACATTTGAACATTTCTAATGGTGAGTGACTTAGGAAAACAGCAATGCACTACTATATTATTGTGACTGGAGTGAGGCATTCTTGACCAGAATAAAGCTTTTGACTAGAAAATAATGTTTGGGTGAACATGGCAACTCTTCTGAAGGTGGGTGTCTATTAAGTGCAGCAGGTGACAGCCATGCTTATTAGACCACCGATAATAGAAATACAAGTGATAAAAACATTGCAAACATATGCTCTTTTGAGTCTTTTTATAGTGATTTGATTGATCTCTTTTCATAGGATTCAGCTACATAATGGTCCCCAAATCAGTCTCTAATAAAATAATATACAATTAAAATAATGTTTAGAAACATTCTGTAGGCCTACACCAATAAAATCGTTTAGATAAAACGGGATATGATAGTTGACTAGGTAGGGATGGGCAAATGCGTGTACTTTCCTAAACGTGCACACTCTTGGCTGTCAGTGCGTGTACACGATCCCATCCCTATGACTAGGTGATACTATATCATTCATGTTTGACTAGAGAAGACCAAAATGTGTTTTATTCTCAAATTAGTTTGGTAATCAAGAAGTTATACGTGGTGAAACTAATGGCGTTTTCCTTTGGCGTGTACTCGGCGAGTGCAGAGATGTCATTGTTGTCGACCGCACTAAGGCGCACTAGTGCGGCATGAGTGCAGAGATGTCATTGTTGTCGACCTCTTGAATAACACTACTAAACTGAACAAATGAAAAGACACGGTGCGCGCACTAGTGCGGCATGAGTGCAGCCAATGGAGAACACCATCAATTGAATATTCATGTGAACAAAGGGCACTGTGCGTGCAATCCTTGCAAGTGCGCTTTGCGTAACTATAGTTAACTGAAAACTGTTAGTTAACTAAGTTGATGGACACAGATCGGATACCATAGGCAATAAAGAGATCTTTAACAATGCAATTAAATTTGCCAGCAGCATCAATAAGCACTACGGCTACGTGTTTGTTCTAGGCAAACCACAGGGGGAAAACTACTTATTTTTTTGAAAAGAATTAATTAACTTTGGCATAATTAGCCCTACATTTAATATGAAGGTTAAAACATTATCAAGTTTATTTAGTGTATCATATTCACACATAAAGATTTTTAGTTAAACCTCCCATCGTTTTCAAGTTGCTTTATGGGTAACAATTTAGACACAAAATCAGTCTAAAGGTTGTCATGCTTTTAAAAGATTAAGCCTAGTGACTAGAATTTCAATATTTTGTAAACAATTCGAAACTGTCTTTTACAAATAGTTACGAGTCCGGCCTCAAAGTATCCCTGGTCCCAACTAACAAAGTCTGCAAGAAAGATATCTCTAGAAAGACATATGTACATCGGTATTGGAGAAAGTAGAATGGCAAATACGAAGAGATCAGTCGACGGTCGGCAAGCTCTCCTGGTGTGTTCGGTTGACGGCTGCGGCCCGTATGGCGTGGGCTCTGGTATGCTGCTTGAGGTGGCTCTCCAAGGTGAACGCTCGCCGGCATAAATGGCACGGATACGGTTTTGATCCAGAGTGGAGCCCCGTGTGCTGATTTAATCTTGCCTGCGACAGAAAGTGTTGCGTTCATTCCCTGCCTCGTTTAAACATTCTATCACTGTAAACTTTCACTTTCGGTACTTTCCACTCATGTTCAAGGACAAGGCAATTACAAACAAATTGTTTTTCTATTCCTTTGCCGATCCCATCCCTTAAGTCCGGGTTACTGGTACTCACAATATTAATTTGTGATTTAGGAGAGTGGTTCACACAAAGATTGAGAGTTTGCTACCTTTGCTACAGCAATTTTTAGAATTAATAAAGTTCATTAGTATATTCATGGAAAAGAGTTGGGAGCTTGGAAGAAGAATGAGTATGGTCTTCTTAGACATAGTAAAAGTGTATGATAGTGTGCCAAGGAAAGTGGTATGGGAGAGTCTGGAAAGAAAAGGAGTGGATAATGGACTGATAGATAGGGTAAAAAGTATGTATGAATTTTGTGAAAGCTGTGTGAAAACACAATTTGGATTGTCAGGGTGGTTCCAAATAACAACAGGACTATGGCAGGGAAGTGTGTTGTCACCTCTGTTATTCATAATCGTAATGGATGACATCCACAACAAGGTGAAGATGGAGGCAATGGAAGATGTAGAGGTTATGTTGTTTGCCGATGACTTGGTGGCATGGTCCGAGCATGAGGAGGTACTCCAAAGATATATAGACTTGTGGAATAGAAACATAGTAGAAGCAGCTGTATGAAAATAAGCGTTATAAAGAGTGAGGTTGTAACTATGCCAGGAGAAGGGGACACAGGGAATTATCAAGCACAAATAAACATTGGAGGAGAAACCCTGAAAGTGGTGGATAGTTTTAGCTATCTAGGAAGTGAAGTAATGGAAAGTGAAAAGATTAAAAAGGAGATTAACATCAGAATAAAAAAGACCAGTAACTTTTACCAGTGTGTGAAAGGCCTGGTGTGGGATAGGGAAATACCCATTCAGTGTACGATGACACTATGTAAAACTTATTTCATACCGATCCTTACATATGCAGCAGAAACCTGGACAATGGGAGATCGAGAGGAGAGTCAGATACAGGCGGCAGAGATGAGACTCCTGAGGAGCAGTGGGCAAGATGAGAAGAGATAGAATAAGAAACACGGACATTACAGAAATGCTAGGTGTAGAAAAGTTAAGTGACAGAATAGGAAGGACAAGGTTGAGATGGTATGGACATATGAAACAAATGGAGGAAAATAGGATGCCCAAGAAAATGTATGAAAGAAGGATTGAAGAAGGATTTTTGGTTTATTTGGATTAAGGACGCGTCAACCGTTAGGTCATAATGCACCACTCTAACCTTGGGGGGGGGGGGAGGGGCCCATGCTGTCAGAACCAGCCACGAGTAAGGGGAGGAAAGGGGGATTCTCACGTCGCAGTCGTCATTGTCTTCGTCATAGTTCGTTGTGTCATTGTCGTCATCGAGGGGTCGTCAAGGGAAGGGGGCAAGGTCCGCGACGACGATTGCCAGAGCTCGCCTCTATTTTCGGGGAGTAAAATACTACCCCTCTTACTAGCTGATGTTTATGAGGTGGACTTTTTCTCTTGAATCGCCTTTTACGATAAGCAGAGTCATGCTGCGGGCCAATTCTACCCCAGGCCCAGACGGGGAGATGAAGAAGGAAGAAGAAGACGGGGTAGACCAAGGAAGAGATGGAAGGACATCACAGCAGGAGACTTGGAGGCAAGAAGAGAGAGCTGGGAATTTGTGGAACTGGAAGAGATACGATTGTGGGAGGATAGAAAGAAGTGGAAGACTTTTGTTGCTAAACCCAAGCTGACCCTGCCAGAAGCAGGAAACGAAGCAGGAATGGATAATGATGATGATTAGTATATCACATAAGACATAACCTATTTATAAAAAAATGTTGTCTGTAGGAAAAATCATCTTGACTTTTGGCCACTTTTGTGGTAGGATATGCAAATTATCCAAATTTGGGTAAATTTGAATCATAGTCAACATTTTAAATGACTGAAAATCAGTTATATAACTGAGTGGGTAGACTCTAAATAAAATTTAAAATTTATTTTATTTATTTATTTATTGTGTGTGAAATTAATAGCATTGTCTTGAAATTTTATTCCTAAATAATATTACCTCATGACAATTTTACATCAGGGTCAAAATTCAGAACTTATGCTCCAACTTTCAATTTCTAGTGCACTAGTCACTACTAAGGTTGTGTTCCATAGAAGCGATCGGTCAACCACACTGATTGTCGATAGGTCGTGATGTTACCTGTCGCTAGTCGCTTTGGTCGCGACCTACAACTTAACACTTCCAAACTAGAAACGTTCGAATTAGTCAGCAAGAAAATGACAATGGAACGTGCAAGAGATGCTGCTATTAATTAATTGTGACAAACACGACTGTCAGGCAATGTGTAGTCTTTGTGTATGCTGTAGGCCAAATAAATATTTGATGTTTATGCCCAGGCATCGGTGGTATCAGCTCTCGACTCAACACCCTCGCAGGGGCTTACGTGCAACGTCTTCACGCAGGCGACAGGAATGAGTTTCACGACCTCGTTTCGCGTCCTCGAGCCTTCAGGGCTCTACCCCGCTTCAAGTAGGCCTACCCTTATCCGCCTTTTGCCTTTCACGTCGACTAACTCTATAAATAAATGTCATGTTCTCTTGTAGTCTTTGATGTAATGTTAATCTGAACTTGTAACTCTGTAATCACTGTGTCAGGCTACAGAGGGCCACACTTGCCCTGCATTAGCCTTTCTGCCCTGCGGGCAGGTAAAATTCAATAAAATTAATTCGGCCTTAGGCCTAGGCCAGGGCTTTAGACCTTGACAGTCGTATAGGTTCCTCCACTAACCCGGACTGCCGAGCAGACGACGTCAAGGAGAACCGAAGCCATCACACAAAGCATTCGAACCCTCCATCTGCTCTAGCCAGCGGTATACGTGTGTTTCAGGGCAGAGTGGTCACCCACACAACCCCTGACCACGCCCGATGTTGCTTAACTTCAGTGTTCGAGTGAGAACTGGTTAAAAGACCGCGGCTAAATGAGTATGAGTAAGTATGAGTAAACAGCAAAATATACACCAGCAGACATTTAAAAATGGCGCCATACTTCAATGAAATGATCACGATGCCCAGCCCAAAACATTGGGGATTGTGGTCGCAGTCACTGGTCGACCAGAACATTCACGGTACGCTAGGCAAAGGGTAGAGTGGTCACCCAATCTGATTTACGTTACGCAATAATAGAAAACTGGTTGACCATGGATCGACTGGTCGCTTCTACGGAACGTAACCACAGAAAATACACAAAAATCAAGATGGCCACCATTTTGCCTTCTCAATTTTTTTTCATACTACTACTACTACTATACTACTACTACTACTACTACTACTACTACTACTACTACTACTACTACTACTACTACTACTACTACTACTACTATAATATAGAGATAGCTGAGGTGGAACGTCGGGAAGATGAGTGCCTTGAAAGCATTGTTGCTGACGTCGGTAGCAAACTCGGCATAAGTCTTCAGGAAGAGGACATCGACGCCGTCCATCGCCTTCCAGCTAGGGATGGTAAAATACCACCTATAATTGTACAGTTTATGTCACGTAAGAAAAGAATGATTTATTTCGAATAAAAATAAGTAAATTACAAACAGCGACCTAATTGGCAAAAGGCAACAAGGAAAGAATCTTTATCAACGGAACCTAACTACATACTACACACAAATTTACTATGGCAAGCCAAATCCGTCGCAGAAAAGGGTTACAAGTACGTGTGGTTTAAGTTTGGAAAAGTTATGGTTAGAAGACGAGAACAGCCAAGTCATTCGTATTGCTGCCGTGTGGATCTAGAAAAACTGGTCTCGTTGGTCTAGCATCGCTTTATCTATGTGAGTATTTTGTTTGTTGACGTTTAACTCCCGCAATGGCTGACGAGTTCGAGAACAACTTGTCTTACGTAGAGGAACTTAAGTTCAACATTGTTGATGATAACGCGGTAAATGCGTTTCAAATAATTTGTTTGTGTTAATTTTAACATCCGTCTTCAGAAAACATTTGTGGAATTCACTGAATATATGGCACCGTTATTGATGTAGTAGACGTCATTATCTTAAGTGAGTGAATATTAATCAACATGAGATACATTTGTACTCTATTGACGGATATAGTGTGTTTCATGCTCTGCGCGATAATGTACGAGGTGGGGAGTCTTTGTATACGTTAAAGATGGTCTACAATTTATAAATGTGAGAACTCATTTTAATTCGTTTGAAGGCTTGGAAGGCACTATTACAATAGTGGAATAAAAACTTATTTATTTGCAATAATTCAGACCGCCTAGCAAACATAAATGACTTTTTAACAGAGATTGACTTTTTGTTTCATGATGTTGGGGATAACGTGAAAGTATTATACCTAGGTGATATTAATTTAAATTTGCTGGATACAAATGCGTATGTGGAACAATATGAGACAATATGTCAAATATGGAATGAGGCGTTGCACATATGGTGAAACAAGGTTGAGAGCAGGCTTCAATTGTTTACAGCAACATGAATCGATCATAGCTATGTGCGATTGCAAGATCAAACTTTAGAGGTCACTTTCGGCAATTTTGGCAAACAAAAATATCAGACCACTATATAAAATGCTAGGATTTGAACAAATTCATTACGTAATCATGCTTTGGAAAATGCTAAATTGAGTCAAAAGTCCTAAATGATAGAAAGGTGACAAACGCTTTGAAGAATGTTGATTGGGTAAATTAAATAATTGCGATGACCCATGTGAGCTATATACAAGATAAGTGATATTTTTAAACGTGTCTATGATGACGCTGAGGAAATAGAGTTGTCATAACTTGAAGCATGGGAAATGGAAAACCTTGGTAACTAGGATTTAAAAAATTTAATGAAAGAAAGGGATAATTTGGTTTCGAAGATGAAAACGCTCAAATAAAAATATTGAATACAAAAATATGTATAAGCAACTGAGAAATACTATAAATAAAGACCTTGATAAAGCGAAAAGTATTTTTAAATTGCGATTTATTAGGTGTAAAGATAGCATTAAGGAAACATGGAAACAATCAATTGTGCTATTGGTAAGAAGCAAAAAAAACGCTCCTGACGAAGTCATATCAAAGTATATGGGAAAGAGCTTTGACGCTAATAATATAGTTGATGGTTTTGTTAATTCCTTTTCGGATGAGTGGAGGCTATAAATCACGATTGTGCAATAGAGACAGCTACTGCTTGTGATGATTATGCCTTACAATCTATGTACTTTAAAAAGCTACTCCCAAAACAATAAGTGATATTATACTCAATCTAAACAGTAATAAAGGTCCGGGCATTGATAGGATTAGAATGAGTGACATTAAATTAATTTCTGATCAAATAAGTCCAATTATTGCACATTTAGTTAATCAAATATTTAAATACAAGATGATACCGGAAGGTTTAAAAATATCGTTTTGAGGCCGATTTACAAGAACGGTGATCATATGGCATTTAACAATTATAGACCGATTGCGATACTGCCGTCAATTGAAAAAATTATGGAAAGGTATCTAGCTGATCAACTTATTTCGTATATGACAAACTTTAATATAATTGATCGACGTCAATATGGTTTTCAAAAAAACAAAAGCACAGGGAGTCTTCTGGCTGATTTTTCCGACCTAGTTTTCAATGCATTAAATAAAATTTGCATGTGGGGTAATTTTTATAGACTTTTCAAAAGCGTTTGACACCTTACTTCATAGTAGACTGCTGAATGCTCTTAGGAAAATTGGAATACGAGGGCCACTACTAGAATTATTTAGAAATTATTTGTCAGAAAGACGTGTGACTGTTAAATATCAACATTATTTTAGTAAATTAAACAAAAGTTCATCTGGTGTGCCCAAGGCTCCATTTTAGGTCCCTTATTATATCTTGTTTATGTTTAAAGACATGTTAAAGTTGGTCAAAGATTGTTATATTTTTCTTTATGCTGACGATACTGTAATTGTTGCTATTCATAGAGTATTTGAAATTGTAAACCAAATGCTCCAAATTGACTTTTTGAATATTTTAAGATGGTCCCATGATAATGGTCTAACTATCAATTATAAAAAAACAAAGGTCATGCATATTCATTCACCTTACACTAGTGTTAAAAATTAAACATTATTTTCCATAATTATGCCTGCCTACACAGAAACTTCCGAAAGGGTTATGTTTCGAGTGATGATGACTCATGCGGGTGCCAAAAGTGTTTAGATAATACATTCGAACACATATATCTAGGAGTGATAATTGATGGAAATTTAAATGGGACAAACATATTAATAAGTTAAGCAGCAAATTAAGGTCAACCTTGTACAGTATACGTGTTCTTAAACCATATGTAAGTACTAGCGTTTGGTTACGGTGTATTATGCACTGGCAGAATCTTTAATACGATACGGAATATTGTCATGGGACATGCTACGGCTTCTTACATAAAAAAGGTGGAAAATTTACAAAGGTCAATTTGGAGGGTAATTTTTGGAGAAAGAACTAGTGAGTTTTTAACAGCTTCAAAACTGCATTTTTATTTTTTATGGTCACTAATTACTTCTCATCAGAGTACAAAGCTGTATCTCATCATGACCATAAAACAAGAAATAAGTTACGATTATTGATACCTAGTGACATTTATAACAGGTACGGAGAACAACAGAAAAGCTACCTAGTGCCGTCCTTGTTCAATAAATTGCCAGAAGACCTAAAGCAACTAACAAATGGTGTGAAAAAAAAAAAACAAATAAGGAAATGGTTATTAGAAAATGAGATATAGAACCTAATGTGTATTTTGTATGTGAAGATTTGAACTACTAATATTTGATTTGTGTGTTTATACTTTGTTGATGAAATGTAATAATTTTTTGTTTTGTTTCAATACGAAGAGTCAAGACTTACAAAATGTTGTAAAAATGTAATAACAAATTACCCCACAGACAAGCTACTGCGTAGCTTTGTGGGGTTTGTCAATTCTGTATTTGTAATTTTTGATCAATAAAAGTTTCTAAAAAAAAAAAAAAAAAAAAAAAACTACTACTACTACTACTACTACTACTACTACTACTACTACTACTACTACTACTACTACCACTCCCTTTATGTCCCATCAGAAAATAGAAATTGTGTTTCATGAAAACGCCTGTTTGCATGCAAATCATAGAACGGGATTACTGTCAATAAATGATAATTGTATGTGTAAAAGATACCTAGAAAACGTAACAGAATTTACGTATTTAGGTGTCATAATAGATCACAATTTCAAATGGAGTTTTCATATTGAGAAATTATGTAATCGGCTTAGATCAGCTTTGTATAGTATTAAAACTCTAAAGCAATATGTCAAGGGGGGTGTTTTAAAAGTTGTCTATCACGCTCTTGTAGAGTCTATAATTAGGTATGGCTTACTAGCATGGGGTGCTACATCCGGTACATATGTGCAAGATATTGTTAACATTCAGAAACGTATTTTTAAGATCATGTATCCTCACAGGTATGACATAGATGGTAATGTAGGTTTAATGTTTGTAAATGAACTACATGAATATATGATACTAACGAATAACTATTTTGACAAAGATTACTTAGCTGTGACGCAACATACATACGATACAAGAATAGAGATAGATTTTTAATACCGGCAACCAGATACAACACTTATGGAGATCAGGAAAGAAAAATTATTGTACCTAAATTCTTAAATACCTTACCTGACAATTTAAAATCATTAAAATCTATGAATGAGGTGAAGAGGAAAATAAAAGAATGGATAATAAAAAGGGAATGAATATTATTGTCTATGATTTGTCTTTGTTTTTGTTTTTGAAGTTATGTAATCTTTGGTGGGGTGGTTATATGGTAGTATAATGTTTCTTATATTGTATACTATTGTGTTACTCTTTAGTTTTAGAATGTTTTTCATTTTTGTTATCAAAATGAGAGTCAGAGATATTGTTTATATATGTTTTGTTGTTAAAGAGACTCTGCAGACAAGCTACGTAAGTAGTTTTGCGGAGTCTGAAATTGCTGTATTTTGTATTTTTTTCCAAATAAAGAACAATTCAAAAAAAAAAAAAAAAAACTACTACTACTACTACTACTACTACTACTACTACTACTACTACTACAATACTACTACTACTACTATACTTACTACTACTACTACATACTACTACTACTACTACTACTACTACTACTACTACTACTACTACTACTACTACTACTACTACTACTACTACTACTTCAACTACTACTACTACTACTAACTACTACTATTCTATTACTATAAAGAGACACCATGGTGGAACAAAAATATAAAAGCTGCTGTAAAACAGAAGAAAGAAACATGGAAAAAGAAGGAAGAAGACCGCTCCATTGAAAATATTTTGAAATATGAACAGAGCAAAAAAGAGGTAAAGGAGATTGTCAAGCTAGAAAAACAAAAATCAATGGTTAAGCTGGCTGAAAAACTGAAAATTGACTTTGATGGGAACAAAAAGATGTTGTACGGTATGATCAAAAATAAACGTACAGACAGTGAACGCCCAAATTATCTTAAAAACAAAGATGGAGAACTAACACAAGAAACAAGTGAAATACAAGCTTTGTGGAAAGAGCATTTCTTCAACCTACTCAATGATACCAATAATCAGGGCTGTGATGAAAGTATCAACAACTCTGTGGCGGAAAAACTGGAAGAATACTATGAAGAAGAGGAGGCAGAAATAACAAGAGAAGAAGTACGGCATGCTATTGGATATATGAAGAACGGAAGAGCAGCAGGGATGGATGAAGTATATGTAGAAATGATTAAAGCAGCAGGACCAGCAGGGGGTGAATGGATGTATCGCGTGGTAAAAGCAGCCTGGCAACAGAAAGCAGGTCCCGAGGACTGGCGGAAAGGAGTGATCGTCCCACTTAATAAAAAGGGTGACAGGAAGGATGTAATAAACTACAGCTAAGCATCACCCTAATGAGCCAAGGAGCTAAAATATATGAAAGGATAATACAAGCAAGATTAAAATATGAAACAATAGAACCACAGCTAAGGGAAGAGCAGTATGGGTTTCGGAGTGGAAGGTCAACCACTTATTTGATATTCGCAGTGCGACAAATCATGGAAACTAGATGGGAGGCAGGACAAACGGTGCACATAGTGTTTTTAGACCTAGAAAAAGCCTATGATCGCATGCCCCAAGGAAAAGTGTGGGAGTGCCTAAAAAAGAAGGGTGTTAGCAACGGCATGATCGAGAGAATAATTAGTATGTACCAACAATGTACAAGTTGTGTTCAAACAAACCATGGAAATACTGAGTGGTTCAACACTAACTCTGGCCTAAGGCAAGGCAGTGTAATATCCCCATTACTATTCTCAATAGTAATGGACAAAATATTAAATAAGGTGGAACCAGAGACGGGAACTGGCACAAGGACAATGATTTATGCGGATGACATCCTAGTGTGGGGAGAGACAGCTGAAGAAGTGCAGACAAAAGTGAAGAAGTGGAAACTTGTAACAGAAGAATTTGGACTAAAGATCAGTGTAGGAAAAAGTAAAACTATTGTGATGGAAAAATCTAGAAAGAAAGGAACAAGTAAAGTAACTAGAGAGAAAATTAAAATTGGAGATGAGGAACTGGAAGAGGCAGAAGAGTTTGCGTACGTAGGTAGCATTATCACAAAGGAGACAAAGATGGGAAGTGAGATCAGTAAAAGGGTGGCCCAGGCAGAATCCTTCTATCAGCAAGTAAGGAAGTTACTTTGGAACGAGGATTTCCATAATGAATGCAAGGTGTTATTGTACAAGGTATACTATCTACCCATCCTTACATATGCTTCAGTGACCTGGACACTAGGAGCCGTAGATGCAAGTAGGATTCAAGCAGCTGAAATGAAGTTCGTAAGAAGCATAGCCGGAATATCGAAGTAAGACAAAATTAGAAGTCAAAAATCAGGACAAAAGTTGGAGTTGAGAAGCTATTATTAAAAATTGGACGAGAAAGGTTGAGATGGTATGGACATGTCAGAAGAATGGGAGAAGAAAGAATTCCAAGGACAGAATTTGAAAGTGGGGACAAAGTTAAAAGACGAGTCAGTAGACCAAGAGAGAAGTGGAAAGATCAAATAAGAAATGATATACAGGAAAGAGGTGAGAAGTGGGAAGAAGTCGAAGCAAGGAAACTGTGGGAAGACAGAAGTGGATGGCATGACCTGGTGGGAAGAAGTGCGAGTGAACCTGAAGAGGACATGACAGGCCTGGCAAGCCGGTGTTAACAACTCATAAAAGGCCCTAGAAAATTGGTGGCTATAGCCACCCCCTGACCTAAATCAGTGGGAAAAAAGGAGTCAGAAATATAATGTATATACTTTGAAACAGTTTTAAAAATATCTCTACAATAAAAAGTGTTTAAAAAATTATATTTGTGAATTTAATTTCTGTGTGAATTTGCAAATTTTGTGATTAAAAAAATGTAAATTTGTGTAAAATCACAGTTAGGCCTACAAGATATAATCTTTTAAACGGTTCATTTAGTGAGGTATTAGTAGAGGTCCCTGTAAATGGTTTTATTTTTTTCCAAAATTTGTTTTTAAAAAATGTAAAAAGTGGAGTTAAGTCCTGCGGCAGAGACGCACGTGAAGAGCTTACCTGGGAGAAGAACGTCTTCGGACTGCCCACTAGGGCCCCTGCACATGTGCAGAAGTGCGGGCCAACGGCTGGCGTAAGGGAAGTCCATGCGGCAAGATCGCACGTGAAGAGCTTACCTGGGGAAGAAGTTTCGGACACTTGCTGCACACTAGGGCCCTGCTCCATGTGGCATGAAGGTGAGGCCCAACGGTGGCGACGGGCCCCCCAGATGGCTCTGTGGCCAGGGCGTCCCCCTGGTTACGGAAGGCCTGGAAGTCCCCGGGGGAGAACGCAATGGAGCCTTTAACCTGGGCCCCCTTGGGCCAAAGGGGGCCAAACCTTGGCGCCTTACCCATGGCGAGTCCAAAGGGGGCTACCTGGGAAGGACGTCAAGGGGAGACGCCGAGGGAAGCTTCCTGCGGAGAACGCCCAGGGCTCCCGGGGCCAACGTGGGCCTAAGGGCACCGCGGAGGTTCGCAGGGGCCCTGGGAGACCCTTGAATTTTGTGAGGCCCTGGCCGGGAGCCCCGGGTAAAAGCCCGGCGCAGGGGACGAGGGAAAAGCCAAAAGGCCCTCGGAAAGGGTCCCAAGCGTCTACGGCACTGGGGCCAAAGCCTGAAAGGGGATCGGAAGGGCGGACCCCTTCGGAAGAGGCCAGGGGGACTAGGCGGGCATAGGCCAGGAACCGGGAAACCTACTTCGGTAAAATGTCGCCTTGGCACCCCCCTGGGCCGGGCATTGGGACGGGAAAGTCCGCCCGGAGGCACGGATGAGGCCGGACCCTGAAAGTACGCGGGACAATTTTCGCAAAGGCGTTTGGAGCTGGGCACATGGCCCTAGGGCCAGGGAACCGCCGGCAGCTTCGGAAGATGGCAAGGCAAGGAAGAGTTCCGGGAAGTAAATTCCCCCCCCCTGTGGCCCGGCGGGCCAAGGCCATCGGGAAATGCGGGCAAAGACGGAAAAGGGGGTCCTGGGAGAAAAAGCCCCGGCCTGGGAAAGGGGCACCCAGGGCACTGAAGGGCCCCAAACGCTGCGTACGGGCCACTGAAGCCCGTAAGGTACCGGGAAGAGTTTTTTCCAAATTGCCCCGGGCCAAGGGCCCAAGGGGGGAAGGGGCCTCGGAAGTCCATGGGCCGCACAAAAGGGGGACCGGAAGAAAAATCGGAATTCCACGGGGCCCTGCCCGAGGCTGGGGACAAAGGTGGGCAAAAACTCCGCGGTCGCCCAGGGGCCCCCCAAAGGGCACGGGAAAACCTCGGCCTGGCCCAGGGCTGCCAAGTGCCGGGGAAAGACGCAAGGCCGGAAAACGCCTGGCCCTGGCCAAAGTGACCGCCAAGTGGCCGTAGGTGCACCAAGGCCGGCAAGGCCCGGGAACCTGGCGTACAAAAGGCCGGGAAAATGGGGAAGCCCATAGGGCCCCGTCCGACCCTGCCAAGGAGGGCCAAGGCTGGAGGAACGGGCCAGGGGGAAACCAGGGTCTCGGGGGAAAGTTCGCACCTGGAAAAGGGGCCCCCCCTCCATAGTGGCACGAGTCGGGAAACGGGCCCCACGGGCCGGTAGGGCAGGGCCCGTGGAAGTAAGGAAGGCCGTGGCACATTGCCCCTAGGGGCAAAAAGGACGGTCCAAACTGTGGCGGGAACCATGGGGAGAACGGAACCTGAGCTTCCGGGGGAAAAGCCGGCCACTGCTGCACTGGGCCTTCGGCACTAGACCGGCCCCCGTAGGAATCAAGCGCGGGACCGCGGGCTACGGAGCAGTGACACCTGCACACCAGGCTCTGTCTTTTGCCCAAAGGGCGGGTAAGGCCGGAGGAAGCCCCTCGGCTGCTGAGTAAGCCTGGAAGAAGTATTACCGGGGGCCGAACCTGCCGGGGGACGGGGCCCCGCCGAAGGCCTGGCCCCCGTTTGGGGCCCCTTATAAAGGGGCCACCGGGAAAACTGGGGGTGCGGGGCCCAAATCCCCAAGGGGCAAGGGCTCAACTTGGGACCGCACAGGCACTTAGGACGGAAAACCCGGGGCCCTTGCCCCTGCCTTGAAGGGGGAAAGGTGGGCCCCGGCTGGGAGCCTTCCGGACAAGAGAGCTACCTTAAGGAACTTTTTGGGCCATGCCCCATTTCGGCTTGGGAGGGCCAAACGGCTGCCGGGGATGGGCCCGATGCCGGAAGGCCTTTCCTGGGAGAGCCTTCGGGACTTGCGCCCAGGCCCTCCAACCCGAAGGTGGGGAAAGGGTGGCAGGGACCATCGGCAGAGAGGAAAAAAGGCCCGGAAGAAAGCCGGGCACCGACCTAAGTCCTGCGGGCCGGGACGGGCCAACGCTGCGAAAGGGGGCCAGGGCCCCCTCGCAGTGAAGAGGACCGGGAAAGGGGCTCGGACATGCGCAATGGCCCGTCCGTGGGAAGGTTCGGGAAACGCTCTGGGACCTGCGCAGAAGGGGAACCCGGCCCGGGGGAGGCTTGGGGCCAGCCCCAGGGCCCTCCGGGACGATGAGGGACGCGGGCGGGACTCCACCCAATTTGCCGGAAAGCAGGGGAAAAGGTCCCACCCTTTTCTGGGGGGCCCGGGAGGGGGAACGGGAAAGGCCTCGGGAATTCCCGCCCATAGAGCTTCCTGGAGAAGAAGTTCGGAACTTGCTGCCCGGGCCCCTGCCGGGCACTAAGGTCGGGGCCCAAAGGCTGGCGTACGGAATCATGGGCAAGTCGCACTAAACCTTAATGGAACCCTTTGGACACTTGCTGCACCCTTGGGCCCCTGCCCGGGGAAAAGGCGGCGACATTGGGCGAACCAGTGGAAATTCCTGGGAAGAAACGGGCCAAAATTCCCACCGGGCTTGGGCAGAAGACTTTGGGGAAGCCACACTGCGCCAAACCCTGCCTGAAGTGGGAACGGGGAGGGCCAAGGGGGAAGGGGCCTCCGATCCGCACAAAAGGGGGCCCCCAAGGCGCTGGAAAAGGCCGGTTGGCCCTGGGCACGGGAGAAAGGCAACGGGGGGGCTGCCCAAAGGGCCCCGTGAGGGAAAAGGGAGGGCCATCGGCGCCCGTGCAAGCCAGGGCCAAGGGCTTCCAGGAACAGGGCCCCGTGAACGAAGTAAGGGCCCCGAAGGCCCCGGCAATTTGCCCAAGGCCCGTAGGGACTAAGGGACGGAAAGCGGGGAAAGGGCCCCGCTAGGACCAGGGGGAACGGGGGCAACCCCTGGCCCTTGCCCATGGGCGACTGAAAGGGCCAGCCGCCGGGGCCCGGGGCCAAGAGAAGGAGACCTTGGGGCACTTGCTCCCAAATGGGCCCCCCTTAGAGAAAGGTGGCCCCAGGTGGGCCCGCCAAATGGACGGGAAGCGCGGGGAAATTTGGGAATTTAGGGACGGGGGCCCGGGGACGTGGCAAACCGGCCAAATGGGAGGACAATGGCCGAATTCGCAAAGGCCGGGAAGCCTTTGGACCCGTGAACTGGGCCCCCCGTGCACAGTGAGCCAACGGCAGCAAGTCCTGGCAGGGCCATAAACCTGGGAAAGGAATCTTGGACACTTGCTGCAACTTCCCTGCCAGTGGACGGAACCGGGGCCGGGAACGGGGGGAGTACGGGAACTACCTGGAGAACCCTCGGAAATTGCTGAGGCCCCCCAAGGCCCTGGGGAGGCCGGGCCCCCCTGGGCCCAAGGGAGGGCAAACGAGCTCGTAGGGAAGTCCTTCGAAAGGTGCCCTGGAGAGGCCCAAACCTGAGGAACCAAGGGCTCGGGACCCGGGAAGACCCCGGGGAAAACCGGGGTTCCACTTCCCGCAGGGCGGTCCGCGCCAAGGGCCCCTGGTGCATGGGGAGGAAAAGTTTGGTAAACCGGGGAAATTTAGGCACTTGCTACCAGGGCCCTCCATGTGCCCGGTGGCCCGTCCTGCGGGAAGAGGAAATTTGGGGACGGTATTTGGGGTTTGGCACCACTTCCCGGGAATAGCCCCCTCTCTAAGTGCCCCCAAGAAAGGGACGGCCAAAGGGGTCGGGGGGTAACGCCAAGGAAAGCTTAACGGTGACCCAAAGGGCCTGCCCAGTGGCGTGCAGTGCCCCGGGGAAGGGAGCCGGGGACCCTGGCTATGGCAGGAAAGGGGGCGGGGAGCCTCGGACGCGTCCATGGGAAGGTGGGAAAAAGTACCGGGAAAGGCGGTTCCCGGAACCTGGGAACTTGGTTCCCGGCAATGGCCTCCTTTGGGACGGCCCTGCCGAAACAGGGAGGCCAAACGCGGAAGGGAATCCGGAAGCTGAGCAAAACCCCGGGGGAAATTTCTGCGGCTGGCCCCTGGCCGCTCATGGGAGGGCTTAAGAACCTGGGGCGAAGGCCCTGGAACCCGGAAAGTATGGACGAAAGGTCCCGGGGCAGGGCGGGGAGCAAAGGAGGAGGGAACCGCGGGGTTCCGGGGCCTCGAAAGCTTTGGGAAAATGTCACCCCCCGGTTCTGCCTCAAGGGCGTACGCCACGGAGGGAAGATCCCTGGGAAAAAACGTTTTAAAATTCTGAACTTGGCACCTTGCTACATGTGGCCCTAGAATGACGGGAAAAGGGCTACGGGGGCCGGCGACGGGGCACCGGAAAAGGAATGGGAAAACGTCTTGACCTTGCTGAAATTTGGGCCCCGCCCTGGAAGGTAGGGCAAGGGGGGCAGGAAAATCTGGGGGAAGTCAGGAACTTTGGGAAGAACCCTTCCTGGGCCCGGCTGCCCGCTGAGACGGGCCCTGCGAGGGAATCCAAGCGGGTGCACGGAAGCTAACTGGGAAGACTTTCGGACATTCGCCCCTAAGGGCCCCTGGGGCAAAGGTGGGCCCCGGGGCGAGGAAGTCCCTGGGGGGTGGGAAGGGTTACCGGGGGAAAACCGGAACTTTCGGAACCCAGCCGGGCCCGGGGGTTAGGGAAAACGGCTGGGCCCCCTGGGAACGCCGGGGAGCCCCAGACCTTTGGGAAGTCTGGCCCCTGTCCCAAAGTCAGGGAAGGAAATGCCGGGAAGAGCTTACCGGGAGAAGGAGTCTGGGCACTGCAGGCCCTGTGCCCCCCGTGGAAATGGGGCCGGCCCATGGGCCCGGGAAGGGCAATCCGGGACGGAAAGGGGCAGGAAGCACGGAGACTTTGCTAAAAAAGGACCAGGGGCCCCGGGCCCTGGGCATGTGGCCGGACGCCTAAACGTGGCAAGGGGTCTTGGAATCGGCGGAAACACCGGGGAGAAGTTCCCGGGAAAGAAAGTCTTGACCCCCCGTGGCCCCGCCCCGGGGAAAGAAGGGAGGGGGCGGGGCGGGAAGTCCGTGCAGGGACTATGGGGAAAGCTGTCCCCCTCCCTTGGGCCTGGGACAAGGGCGGGAAACGCGGGGAGGGAGTCCGGCAGAGGCCCAGGGGCCCGGGGCTTGGCCCTCATGGAAGGTCCGGGCCAAAGGGGGTGAAGGGCCACAACGGCCGGGAAGGCCCGGGAGACGAAGGGTCTGAAGGAAAACTTTGCGGACGAAAGCCCACTGGGGAAGTGGGCAACGCCTAAGGGAAATGGCCAGGCACGGAATGGCCCAGGCCGGGTTGGGCTGGACGACGGCAAATGGGACGAAGAACGGGCACTGCGCCGCGGCCCTGAAATGCCAAGGCGGGGGGCCTTTGGGACGGAAGTCCCTGGGAGGAATGGACGCCACGGTGGGAGACTCCTGGGGATCCCGGGGGACCTGGGGCCTTTTTTGGGGCCCCTAAGCCCCCCAAATGGCGGATTTTGCAAATGGGCTTTATTCCGGGGGGAAAAAACTGGAAAACCCGAAGTCTGCCGGCCAAGGACGTGCGGGAAAACCCCGGGATCCCTGGGGTAGGGGAAAAGGCCACGGGTACTAGGGGTTCCGGGCACTGACGGGCCTCTGGGGGAAAGTTGGAACGCGTAAACCAGGGGGAACGTGACGGAAAGGGTTCTAGGGCCCTTTGGGGATTTTAAAGGGCCCCACCGGGGACTCAATCGGATCGTGGCTCACCTGGGAGGAAAAAGGAAATTTAAAAATCAGGGGGGCCCCGGCTGCCCTGGAAAGGCGCGCCTAGGGTTTTGGAAAGAGGGGCAAGGGGCAACCGGGAATTTGGGCACCAAGCCCTGGGGGAATTGCATCCCGTGGCAATGAAAGGGCCCGTTAAAAAGGCCAAATTCGGAAAGTTTGGGAGAAGGGGGGAACTGTTGGAAGGTCCTTCGGAATTCCCCGGGGCCCCGTTGGTCGGGAAGTGAGGAATCTTTCTTCAAAGATTGGGACCTTTGGCAAAAGCCCACGGAAACTTCACTTTGGCCCTCAGGGGGTACGGGGATCCCCAGGATGGAACGTAGAATTATGGGACGAGTCGGACTTTGACATTTTCCCATGTCCACAGGGAACGGGATGTACAAGGGGCGCCAAGGTTCCAGGGAAATGGGAAATTTAAATTTGGGATAGGGGTGCCAAAGGGTTGCCGGCCAGGGTTACGGAAATGGAAATCAAGTGAAAACCTTAAATTAATTTTAGCTGTTCCCCCAAAGCAAAAAAATGTTTGGGAAAAAAAAGAGTTTGGAATAAGGTTCCCGAAAAAATTGGGAAAATTTTAGTTTTCAAAAACCATTGACGTTATTCAGTTAAAGACGTTTCCCTAAATTATGCAATCCCGGGAAAATTTTTAAAAAGACTTTAATTGCCCCTTTTTGTCAAATTAACTGAATCTAGGGCCCTTTTAAATCTCCAAAAATATTCCATGTATTTGGAATAATAGTTGGGAATTCTCTTTCCTTCCATGAAATGTGGGGGTTTTTTGTTCTTAAAACGTAAGAGGTCGGAAGGGAAAATTTTGGGCCCAAACTTTTCCCTTTTTGGGCCTTTTTTGTGGCAAAAAAAAAAAATTTTTTTAAAAAAATTTTTTTTTAAAAAAAATTAGGGGAAACCCAAAAAAAAAGGGTCCAAATATTTTTTTCCCTGGGGAAAGGGGAAAATTTTTAAGAAAGTAAAGGAAATAAAAGGGGGTACCTGGGAAAAAAGTCGGAAAAGGGGTTTTTGGGCCTCCGTTTCCGAATGAAGGGAAATTTTTGGAAAAAAAAAAAATGTTAAAAGGGTTTTTTTTTAAAAAAAAAAAAAATAAAAATTTGGGGGGGCAAAAAAAAATTTTTTTTAAAATTAATAAATTTTTCCCCGGGTAACTAAATTTAAAAAAAAAACCGACTTTTTGGTAAAAAAGTTCCAAAAAAAATCGGGGAAATTTTAATAAAAGTTTTCAAATGGTTTAAGGGCCAGGCCCTTTAAAACTTTTCCCCCCTTAAATTTTTTGGGGGGAAAGGGGAAAAAAACGAACATTAAATAAATCTCGATTGATGCCATTAGTTTTGTGGCAAAATTGTTTAAAAGTTAAAAATTACATTAAAGTTAACGAAAGTTTTTTTTTCCAACTTAACGGCGAAAAAATCTTAGGTGGCCAAATCATTTAGAATATCCGTCGTCACGAATATGTAATTTTATTTTGTTCTGATAAGTAGGTGTAGATGGAAATTACATTCTAACAAAGTACGTTACCATGGCAACGGATAAGTCGCACGTAGCTAGAGCCTTTTTGGCTCATGCTATCGGTCGAACGGAGGTTCGGATCGACTTGAAATTTGGACCATTCCGCAAGCTTGTCTGTATGAATGCCATTAGTTTTGTGGCAAAAGTTCAAAAAGTTACAAAGTTACATAAAGTTAATGAAAGTTTTTTTTTTTCAAACTAAATCGGCTGACAAAATCTGAGGTGGCCAAATCATGTTAGAATGTCCGTCGGCAAGAAACATTGCTTAATTTTGTTTTGATACGATAAGTAGTGAAATGGAAATTACATTTAAACAAAAGTAACGTTAACCATGACAACAAAAAGCCGCACGAAACTAGAGCTTTTTTGGCTCATGATAGCGGTTGCACGAAAGATCAGATCAGGTTGAATTTGGACCATCAACAAATGTATATAGCACGTGCTCGCTTTCAACGCGTCCAACTGAGCGTTTTCAACCCCTCCCCCCCCCTAAGTACAAAAAATGAATAACAAATAAAACCAAGCTGAAGTGTAAGAAGTTGAAAATTTGGACTAGGCATACATTTGAAAGTGTAAATTACATACTTTATTTTATCTCAGGCGCATAGGGACTAAAGAAGTTCCAAAATAGATTATTATCTCTGTGACTGTGTGTAGTGTGTATATAAAGTAGGGTTGCCGCTTCGATGTGAAAACGTGATCGAATAATCGGAGGCATCGAATCGATTAGCATATCAAAATATATCGATATCAAGACCCAAAATCGATTATCATATCAAATTCCAAATTAGAGCCTAGGAAGCAGAAAAATCAACGCAAAATTGTAACACTAATCCAAGAGATCATAAGGATTAGAATGTTTAAAATAAAATTGAGGGCTGAATTTTCAATTACACAGCCTATATTTTAATACGTCTTGACTTGCATCGGGTGTCACTGTTTTAAGTGTTCCAAACAGTAGCCGCATCTAGCGAGCGAGAGATAGTGGCGAGGATCTCATCGACATTCGAGTCCACAGCCTTATCTCCTCCCAACCTCCTCGTGTCGTTCTTTGAATAATAAAAAACTGCCACACTTGATAATCTTGTAGGCAGCGTCAGAAGTAATGGCAAATATCTTCTTTGGGTTTGGGACGGAAAGAACATCCGAATTCAATTATAATTGGCAGGGGGATGACGCTAGAGAAGTTCACGCCAAAACACGTCGAGCCGTACACATGAATTAATCGCAAATCGCAATCGGGCCGGGCGATGTTTTCGTATCGCCTTGTATCCGCGATGCGGAGCGCATGGCGCACTGGCGGCGGTGGGCGTGGCATTATACTTGAGCAGCGGATTGCTACTCCGACAAACCCAATCGGCGCGTTGATACGACAGGCGGCATTTTTAAGCCATGGTAAACCGCGAAAAACATCGATGTCACTATTTAAATGATACATCATATCATATCATATCAAAATACTTGAATCTGCATTATCATATCATTACTGATATCGGATAATGATCGATAATTTCGAGTAATCGACGGAAACCTAATATAAAGTGAAGGTAAGGTAATCAGGCCAGTCGACGAAATGTTGCTGTAACATGATCCTCCCTCAGCTAAAAAGCCAACAGACTAGTCCATCTTATCTTAGGCTACCTGTGTCTTTTTTCTTCGAGTTCCGTCTTGTCTTTGTGTCGCGCGAGATGACGCTTCAGGGTCACCTTCTGAGCCAAACTCTTTGGTGCAGATGTCGCACACGAAGCTGCGCCCAGCGTTCCCGTGTGTGTTCCGGACGTGGTTCTCCAGAGAAAAAGACGGTCCACGCATGAAGAACGTCTTGTCACACTTCTTTGCATCGTAGGGGGCCTTCAAGTGAGGGATGGGAATAAACTATTAGTTGCCCCTAGTGATAAACCTTTAAACCCAAGATTCAAGTCTAAGTAGGCTCCGGACCATAACATGTAAATAAAATTAAATACATTGTATTTAGAGTCTACCCACTATACACCACAACTACAAGTATTCCTCAAATTCAAAGCAAATAGGTTCCTCAGTGCAGGCATAGGCTAGTAATTTGTGTTTGATATTTGGTCCGTGGATTGAGGGTCATTCTGCTAGAAGGCCCCTATATTTGGGAACAACCAAAGAAAAAGGGATTTGAACTTCGAAGGAAGAATAGGCCCTAAAATAAAAATTATTTATCTTAAATTTATTAGTGTTTTTTTAGGAGTTACGCTACATTGACCTACAATAAATTTGTAACCTTTAACAACAATACAACTTAAAACACAGTAACGTTTTAATACAGGGCTAAAAACATACATGCCTGAGAGGCTGGGCATGTAAAAAAAGTGGTCGGGCACGTTAATTATTTTCCCCATGGGGAAATCTCTTCACTATCACTAAGGCACACCCCTTAGCTACTCCTCGCAAGATAAGCATGGGAGAAAAGATAAAAGTCCACTTGTCCAGTAACAGGGTCCCATGCACGTGTTGCAGGCCATTAGATAACACTCACTGTCCTTGCATCTGGTTTATATCTTGTAGGTTAAGTTTTTTTCTTTTCACGATTGCGTGGCGCGGGCGAGGGAGGGCTGGAGCCAAATGTGACTGAGCGGAGTAAACAAGATAAGGAAAGCCAGCATCTTCAGTAGGCTAGGTATCTCTATTCCCATGAGAGAGAAGCGGAACATAAATCCCAGCCGGATGGGCTGAGGGTGACAAACTTTTCACCTGCTGATGAGAAACTGTGAGCTAATTTAAAGTTGTTAGCTCTTAGTCACGACGCGTTATGGAATATGTATGCAGTTCATAATCTCTGGAAGATCGCGAGTGGTAAAGGCGGGGGAGGGGGGGGCATACTAAACCCACTACCATAAGTCGGCGGCATGAACAAAGCTTCGAAAGAAAAATGCTTGTTTAAAAAAAAATGGGCATGTAGAGTTTCTGTCTGGGCTGTAAAATTATCCCCCACATGCCCAGAGGGCATGTGCTATTTAATAAATTTTTTGAGCCCTGTAATAACCATAAAAAGGTTAAAAAAGTCATTTAAAACCAATCATCCCTACCTCCCATGTGTACGTCCGGTGTTGTAGTAATCCTCCGCCTTGGTGTTTGGAGAACTCCCCCATGCACACGAGTGCACTTGAACTGTCGCGGACCCGTTGTGAAAGCGGGTGTTCGCTCAGGCTCGCCGCGGGACACGCTGCATGGGTACTCGCGCCGCCCGATGAAGTTGAGCGAGGCCATTGCACCCAGTGTTCCTTGCATTTCCGCCCTAGTTCCATTGGGCAACGAGCCTAAACAGCAAGGAGAAGGCTTCTTATTTGGTGGCTCTCCATGTGAATTACAAGTCGTCTTGCAATTCGAACGTCGTCTGCACAAGGACAACCGAACTTGTGAGACGGTCGACGTTTTGAGTGATATCGAACACACTCTCTTCGTTTGCGCTTGTAATTTCAGATTTTGTATTTGTGTTTTCGTGTTGCTTTCTCCCGTTCCTAGGCGCCTCCGTTTTAGGACCTTCACATTCACTTCACATTTTCGCTCCGGTCCGGAGACATCTATGTGGTTTGTTACTATTCACGAACTTGTCTGTTTCAATTTCACTTCTGGCTCGTGGCAGTCGAATACAGGTTCGTTTTCACACTATATCTTATCTGTATTCGGTCCAAGGCAGCGAATGTGAATCTTGTTCATCAAAGTATTTCTATCTTCACCTTGGTTCAAAGAGGTGGCCATTCGTAAGTCGCAGCACTCTCACTCCAAACGCAGTCATCGTTATAGGGAATCTCCAGTTTGACATTAGAAACTCTGGGAGAGGAAGAATGTTATACGCGTCAGAGTACTGTGAGGTTTCTTCCAAAAACCGCCCACTTTTCTCTTAAACCCAGTTTGGAACACGAGCAAGAAGCGTTTATTAATAGCAATACTGTAGCTGCCTAATAGGCAATGCTTTGCGGTTAATAACGGGTATACAACCCAAATTTAACCCAGGCGGAAATGGCGAATAAAAAAAACTGGCAGTAAAAGGCTGAACTAGAACCAAGCACCAGTAAGTGTTTGCCTCGTAATCGTCGCAATGAACTAACAAAATAGGTGTGGTAGTACTAGCGCTGGTGGGCGGTGGGAGAGTCGTGATGGAACTTGATAATTTTAAGTCCTAGAATGCTACCCCACAGTCTAAGGCCTATTTGATTGAAGTCTAGGATAAGCCAAAATAAATTGTTCTGAATTAAAAAAGGTCTAAATTAGGCAGGCTTGCCTTAATGGCAGAAGGCTACACACACACAAAAATTTCTATTCTTGGAAAAATTTATCATATTTCACTTATATTGGAATACAATGTGGAAGGGGTATGTGCATTGTCACTATCAAATTTTTCTGAAATGTCGATATTGCATGAAAATGTCACTCATTAGCCCAGCCTAAATTAACCCAGGATGAACTCTAAACCAACTTACGTTGTGAATCTGCTGAGCGTGGCATTGTCCAGGCTTCAGTGGCAAGACGTTCAACCTCACTCGGCGCGGCTCGAGCAGGGAGATCAGCGACGGAAAACCCAGTCAGGATCGTCTACGTCCTGGCAGCGGCTTGCCGGCTTCCCTAGACGTCACAAATTACAAATAACATTCAATTGTCTTCCCATGCCTGCGCTGGATCTACCCGGCACGGTCAGTCCTACCCAGGCCTCTGTTCTAGGCTAGGCCCTAGCATGCATTAGGCCATTACGTGCAAGAGCTAGCCAAATCCTAAATCCCAAATGAATAATAAAACAACATTGAATTAAAGATAAAAAACTTGAAAATTGTCATTGCACTGGCCTTCAATGAATTGAAAAGTTTTCATGCAAGTCTGAACACTAGCCTAGTGGAAATTGACTGCAAAAAAACAAAAAAAAAAACAAAAAAAAAAAAAAAAAAAAAAAAAAAAAAAAAAAAAAAAAAAAAAAAAAAAAAAAAAAAAAAAAAAAAAAAAAAAAAAAAAAAAAAAAAAAAAAAAAAAAAAAAAAAAAAAAACAAAAAAAAAAAAAAAAACCCCAACAAAAATAAAAAAAAAAGATAAAAAAAAAAAACACCTGTTAAGGTACTCGGCAATACAAAATCATTACGCCTTAGAACTTGTGCCTGATCGCCGTAGAACTAGTTGTGAATGATGCTTAATTGTACACTCTCAAAGCCTAGGGCCTGAGTTCGAACCACTAAATCTAGTCGCACTGACAAAATAAAACATGTGTAAATACACACACACCCCACACACCCACAATACAGGCATAAAAAGGGGATTCAGGTGTTTAAATTATGTAGTGAGAGAACTCTCAAGGGGCAGGGAAAGAACTCAGGCTCGGTCAGGCGATATAAAACCCTAGTTAGGCCACTATGGAGATGGAGCAGCGGCATGGGACCCGTACAAAAGTCTGGTGAGATAGCGGGTCAATAGAATGCGGTTCAGAGGAGAGCAGCCAGGAGAGGTCTTAAAAGTGAGAAGGATATGGAGGGAAGTGATTGATGAAAAATGGTAACAAAGGGAGGATCTATCGAGAGTGTGGGAGGGATGGTGAGGGATTTAGGATGGGAGAAACTTGAAGATAGGAGAAGACAGGTAGGCTAAAAAAATGTATAGTGATCCGAGAGCATAAAGGAAATGGCAGGAACTGCATGAGACTGAGGAAGCTAACTACTTTGAAGGGGGGGGCCCTGGGGGGGAATTTTTTGAAAGGGAATTGGGGCAGGGTTTGGGGAAGGTTTTCCTATTTCCCCTAGAACGTAGTAAGGGAATGGTCTGGGGGGGGGGGCGTGGGGCAAAAGGGGGGCTTGTGCTGAAATTAAAATCAAAATCACTGCCTATGGACATCCCGGTCCCGGGGAAGGATGAGGAAAGAAAGGAAACCAAGGGGCAGGAGTAAAAGAATATAGGTAGTAAGAGGATTAAGTCTGCCACCGCTAAAAGTCAACTGCGAAGTGATAAAAAAAAAAAAAACAAGTGGGCCCTCCCGGGTAGAGATAATGTGCAGGAGAGGACTGCGGGCTGCCTAGGCCCAGGGACCCCTGAATGCGGGAAGAAGATAGTATGATTTTTGTATAAATTTGAAGTGGGCCCTATTCCTATATCCCTTTTCCCTGAAAAAACCCACTAGGTAGGTGGCGGGGACTAGGTAGCCTAGCCTAGACACCCTGGGCCTGGGGCAAGGGAAGTCCTATAGCCCTGGCCTGGGGCTGGGCCCCTCCCCCATTTTGGCAGTTGAAAGTGCTTCAAAAATAAGTAGTTTCTTTAAAGGGAAGGGCCCAGCCTACGCAAAGAAACCACAAAAAATTTAAAACGTTTCTTACCTGAAATAAAAAGTTTGCACAACTCTTTCTGTTTAAACTTTTCTGTGGCGTTTTTAAATTTGGAATACAGTCCACCCACTTTTCCGTCTTAACCTGATCATTTCCTGCCCCGTCGAGTCCCAAACGCTTTCTCCATAGGGAAAACTAAAAAAGGGCCCCAAAAATCTCTTTTACTTCACTTGAACACCCCCGAACCCCAACAGTACGGACCATTCGTTTCCTTAATACAGATTTGGTTTGTAGCCCTACCCTAGTTTACTCCCCAAGCTTTCAAAAAATTCATTTTCTATAAATAATACGGGGGGTGCCTAGTAGGATACATAACTTTGACAATTTTTCACAAAAATTTAAGAATTCTGTTTTTTTATCAATTATTAAGGCTAGGGTCTAGCCTCTCTATTCAAATTTGACGATGCCATTTCCCTGTCTTGACAGTAAACATGTTTTGTTAGATACTCCACACCCCCTAGCCCCGAAAATCGGAAAATCAAACGAAGTATAAAATACCCTTTGCCGAAATATCTCCAATCAGTTGCCATGAACAAACTGATTTTTTGATGTGACAAAATATAATAAAATAGGCTTAATAAATAAAAACAATGGAAAGTCTCACCCTGTCAATTCGAATTATTTGGCGCGAAAGTATCGCGACTACAGGAAACCAACCGAACACAGCGGGTGTAACCTAGGCTGAAAACTAACGCCGCTTTACGTAGTAATAAGATCCAGGATCTCTAGGTTTGTAACAGAGGAGCAATATGCTCGGCTTGTATCAGGAGTTCAGAAATGTCGAGTAGGCAGGCACAGTTTCCCCGGGTTTCTATACGGTAAGTTTTGTTTATGCTATAGCTAGCTAGCTATAGCTGCATGATTGATTTCAGTAAAAATAAATACACTGTTTGTCTTATTTTCACTTATTGATGTAAGCATTGATGAAAGTAAGGCACGGTACTCACTTTTTTCTTTTAAAAAATGGAAATGTAAATTCTAAAAATCAGCTGGACTTTCTACACCGAAACAAGCCAGAGTTCTGAAAAACAAAGTAGGATATGAATAATTTCTATCGAATTTTATGAACTAGGAAAACGATAAAGTCCCGCCGCGTTGATGGATGAGCTTTTTTGTAAGTTTTTAGTTTGTGTAGGACCACTTTTCCTTTGCAAGTGCTTTGAGAATGCATTGTAGGTGATTGTTGTCAAGTTTCTATTGTTACTTGTTACTTGTTATTATAAACCTAAAAAAACTCATATTAAAACCTTTATTCTATGGATTCTGGCTAACTTTTTCAATTTTTTCTTTCGAAAAGCAATACATCACCATTACCTTAATGTACATGTAAAATATGAACGTTGTAGCCCCATCCGTTTGGTCAGAATCGGCCCAAATGTCACGAAAATATCGCACTAAAAATCGAAAAAAGATCGTAAAAGTACGATATTTATGAGAAATATTTCTTCGATTGTACCCAAAAACGTGGCAAGTCTAAGTTCAGAGATTTCGAAGGTCCCCTGAAATTTTCATCAAGATCGTTTATGCCGTTTGCCCGGTAGAGAGCGAACAAACAGACAAAAATACAAAAACAAAAAAAAAACACCCGAGCTAATTTTTTGGGGGGTCAGTGAAATTGAAGTCTTCGCTTCGCTCATCCAATAATATTGTTGGAATGACAGTTCAGCGTTGATGGATGAGCATGTTTGGAAAATGAGTCATCTTTCCCACACTTGTCACTTCTTTTAAAGACAGCTAATCAGCAACAGCTGGGCTCACTGATTGATTACAATTCAGTTAATCACCCGCCGATGTCGTCACACGGCAAACTTATTTAAATACTAACTATGAGAACGCTTAAGTCCCGCCGCGTTGATGGATGAGCATGTTTGAAAAATGAGTCATCTTTTCCACACTTGTCACTTCTTTTAAAGACAGCTAATCAGCAACAGCTGGGCTCACTGATTGATTACAATTCAGTTAATCACCCGCCGATGTCGTCACACGGCAAACTTATTTAAATACTAACTAGGAGAACGCTTAAGTCCCGCCGCGTTGATGGATGAGCATGTTTGGAAAATGAGTCATCTTTCCCACACTTGCCACTTTTTTTAAAGACAGCTAATCAGCAACAGCTGGGCTCACTGATTACAATTCAGTTATTCACCCGCCGATGTCGTCACACGGCGAACTTATTTAAATACTAACTAGGAGAACGCTCAAGTCCCGCCGCGTTGATGGATGAGCATGTTTGAAAAATGAGTCATCTTTCCCACACTTGCCACTTTTTTTAAAGACAGCTAATCAGCAACAGCTGGGCTCACTGATTGATTACAATTCAGTTATTCAAACCCCCCGATGTCGTCACACGGCGAACTTATTTAAATACTCACTAGGAGAACGCTTAAGTCCCGCCGCGTTGATGGATGAGCATGTTTGAAAAATGAGTCATCTTTCCCACACTTGTCACTTTTTTTAAAGACAGCTAATCAGCAACAGCTGGGCTCACTGATTGATTACAATTCATCAGTTATTCACCCGCCGATGTCGTCACACGGCAAACTTATTTAAATACTCACTAGGAGAACGCTTAAGTCCCGCCGCGTTGATGGATGAGCATGTTTGGAAAAATGAGTCATCTTTCCCACACTTGTCACTTCTTTTAAAGACAGCTAATCAGCAACAGCTGGGCTCACTGATTGATTACAATTCAGTTAATCACCCGCCGATGTCGTCACACGGCAAACTTATTTAAATACTAACTAGGAGAACGCTTAAGTCCCGCCGCGTTGATGGATGAGCATGTTTGGAAAATGAGTCATCTTTCCCACACTTGCCACTTTTTTAAAGACAGCTAATCAGCAACAGCTGGGCTCACTGATTGATTACAATTCAGTTATTCACCCGCCGATGTCGTCACACGGCAAACTTATTTAAATACTAACTAGGAGAACGCTTAAGTCCCGCCGCGTTGATGGATGAGCATGTTTGGAAAATGAGTCATCTTTCCCACACTTGCCACTTTTTTTAAAGACAGCTAATCAGCAACAGCTGGGCTCACTGATTGATTACAATTCAGTTATTCACCCCCCGATGTCGTCACACGGCGAACTTATTTAAATACTCAATAGGAGGACGCTTAAGTCCCGCCGCGTTGATGGATGAGCATGTTTGGAAAATGAGTCATCTTTCCACACTTGCCACTTTTTTTAAAGACAGCTAATCAGCAACAGCTGGGCTCACTGATTGATTACAATTCAGTTATTCACCCGCCGATGTCGTCACACGGCAAACTTATTTAAATACTAACTAGGAGAACGCTTAAGTCCCGCCGCGTTGATGGAGGAGCATGTTGGAAAATGAGTCATCTTTCCCACACTTGTCACTTTTTTAAAGACAGCTAATCAGCAACAGCTGGGCTCACTGATTGATTACAATTCAGTATTCACCCCGATGTCGTCACACGGCGAACTTATTTAAATACTAACTAGGAGAAAGCTTAAGTCCCGCCAGCGTTGATGGATGAGCATGTTTGGAAAAGAGTCATCTTTCCCACCTTGTCACTTTTTTTAAGAAGCTAATCAGCAACAGCTGGGCTCACTGATTGATTACCCAAATTTAGTTATTCACCCGCCGATGTCGTCACACGGCGAACTTATTTAAATACTCACTAGGGGAACGCTTAAGTCCCGCCGCGTTGATGGATGAGCATGTTTGGAAAATGAGTCATCTTTCCCACACTTGCCACTTTTCTTAAAGACAGCTAATCAGCAACAGCTGGGCTCACTGATTGATTAAATTCAGTTATTCACCCGCCGATGTCGTCACACGGCAAACTTATTAAATACTAACTAGGAGAACGCTTAAGTCCCGCCGCGTTGATGGATGAGCATGTTTGAAAAATGAGTCATCTTTCCCACACTTGTCACTTTTTTTAAAGACAGCTAATCAGCAACAGCTGGGCTCACTGATTGATTACAATTCATCAGTTATTCACCCGCCGATGTCGTCACACGGCAAACTTATTTAAATACTCTAGGAGAACGCTCAAGTCCCGCCGCGTTGATGGATGAGCATGTTTGGAAAATGAGTCATCTTTCCCACACTTGTCACTTTTTTTAAAGACAGCTAATCAGCAACAGCTGGGCTCACTGATTGATTACAATTCAGTTATTCACCCGCCGATGTCGTCACACGGCAAACTTATTTAAATACTAACTAGGAGAACGCTCAAGTCCCGCCGCGTTGATGGATGAGCATGTTTGGAAAATGAGTCATCTTTCCCACACTTGCCACTTTTCTTAAAGACAGCTAATCAGCAACAGCTGGGCTCACTGATTGATTACAATTCAGTTATTCACCCGCCGATGTCGTCACACGGCAAACTTATTTAAATACTAACTAGGAAAACGCTAAAGTCCCGCCGCGTTGATGGACGAGCTTTTTTAAGTTTTTAGTTTGCGTGGGATATCTTTACTTTTGCAAGTGCTTTGATTTGCTGCCCACGCATTGTAGGTGATTGTTGTCAAGTTTCTGTTGTTACTTGTTAATTTGTACTAGGAAAACGCTTAATTCCCGCCGCGTTGTTGGATGAGCGTAATTGGTGCATTGATCTGCCATGTGTTATGCGGATTTTCTGTTGTTCTGTGAAAAAATCAGAACTTTGTTGAATTTTTTTTTAAATTAAATCAAATTAAATAAAAATTAACTTTTTTTTTTTTTTAATTAATCGTAATTTTAAAAAAGGAAAAAATCGTAATATTGAAATTTTCGTAAGAAATAATTATTCGATTACGCACAAATTTTACACGAATATATTAATTCTTAAAATTAAGGTTCTGTGAAAAAATCATTATAATCGGATAAAGCATGTAGGTGTTATAAGCAGAAGAAATTTAAAAAATCGTAAAATTGCGATTTTCATGAGCAATAATTATTTGATTACGCTCAAATTTCACACGAATATATCAATTCATAAAATTAAGGTTCTGTGAAAAAATCATTACAATCGGATAAAGCATGTAGGAGTTATAAGTCGAAGAAATTTTTTAAAAATCGAAAAAAATCGTAAAATTGCGATTTCATGAGAAATAATTTTTCGATTGCGCTCAAAAACGTGGCAGTTCTTAGTTCAGAGATTTCAAAGGCCTCCATAAAATTTCATCGCAATCGGAGTATCGGTTTAGCCAGAATCGTGTTAACAGACAGACAAAAATACAGAAAGAAAAAAGAAAGAAAGAAAAAAAAAACAAAACATTCCGGATTTTTTTCTCCAGTGTAGTGAAATGGAATCTTCGCTTCGCTCGCTACGCTCGCTACGCTCATCCAATTATTTACCGTAAAAAACTTACATTAAAAGCTTTATTTCTATGGATTGTGACTAACTTTTCAACTTTTTCTTTCGAAAGGTACTACATCACCATTACCCTAATGTCCATGTATAATACTAGGAAAACGCTTAAGTCCCGCCGCGTTGTTGGATGAGCGTATATGGTGCATTGAGATGCCATGTGTTACGCGGATTTTCTGTTGTTCTGTGAAAAAATCATTACTTAGTCGAAGATTTTTTTAATTAATCGTAATTTTTTAAAAAGAAAAAAATCGTAAAATTGCAATTTGCATAAGAAATAATTATTCTATTGCGCTCAAATTTAACACGAATATGTTAATTAATGAAATTAAGGTTCTGTGAAAAAATCATTACAATAAGATAAAGCATGTAGGTGTTATAAGTCAAAGAATTGTTTTAAAAAAGAAAAAACCCGTAAAATTTTGATTTTCACGAGAAATAATTTTTCGATTACGCTCAAATTTCACACGAATATCTTAATTCATATAATTAAGGTTCTGTGAAAAAATCATTACAATCGGATAAAGCATGTAGGTGTTATAAGTCGAAGAAATTTTTTAAAAATCGAAAAAAATCGTAAAATTGCGTTTTTTATGAGAAAAAATTTCCCGATTGCGCTCAAAAACGTGGCAGTTCTAAGTTCAGAGATTTCGAAGGTCTCCATAAAATTTCATCGCAATCGGAGTATCGGTTTAGCCGGAATCGTGTTAACAAACACACAAAAATACAAAAAAAAAAGAAAGAAAGAAAGAAAAAAAAAAAAACATTCCGGATTTTTTTCTCTAGTGTAGTGAAATGGAATCTTCGCTTCGCTCGCTACGCTCGCTACGCTCATCCAATGAACGTTGTAGCCCCACCCGTTTGGTCAGAATTGGCCCAAATGGCACGAAAATATCGCACAAAAAATCGAAAAAAGTCGTAAAAGTACGATATTTATGAGAAATATTTCTTAGATTGTACCCAAAAACGTGGCAAGTCTAAGTTCAGAGATTTCGAAGGTCCTGTCAAATTTTTATCAAGATCGCATATGCCGTTTGCCCGGCAGAGAGCGAACAAAACAGACAGAAAAAAAAACAAACAAACAAAAAAACATTGGAGCTAAAGTTTTCGAGGGGTCAGTGAAATTGAAGTCTTCGCTTCACTCGCTTCGCTCGCTACGCTCATCCAATTAATTTCTATAGAGAGGTTACCCCAATGATATTTAACATCTATAGTAGGCTCGATCCCCAGTCATTGGTCCACTGAAGTGACAATTAGAAGCCATCTTGAATACATCAGTTTGCATGATGGAGAGATTTGTAGCCTAAATATTTTTCAAGATGGCTGTCAGGTGAGCATAACACCAAATGATTACTGAATTCCCTTATGCAATACCTTCTTATTGTTTCTGTTTGTGCATTCCCATGCTGTACAAGCTAAAACCACATCAAAACAATCCAGAAAAATACTAAATCCCTTTTAAAACATAATGGGAAGCATAATGTATAATATAAGCATAGTGGCTCGTTGGTCTTGTTGTTAGCGTATCTGCTTCAAATGCAGAAGGTCCAGGATTCGATTCCCGCCTAATTCAGAAGTTTTTTAACTTCTGATTTGGACTTAAGTCCATCAGTTCGTGTCTTAAGAGATTGTAAACGGTGACTTTGGAACCGTCCTAGCAACGAAGCACATAATAAATTCAGAGTTGTTCTGAATAGGCCTTGTTGATTCTGGCGTTGATCAACGGGTGTTTGCACTGTCCATTTTACCACTGCTATATTTCCGATTAAAAATATCGATCTTTGGTTGGTTATCGCTCACTCGTCGATTGCGTCGGGGCCTACAGGGTAGGCTTAGTCGCTTTGATTTACTGTCCCCCACTGAAAATCAGTTATATAACTGAGTGGGTAGACTCTAAATACGATTTATCTATTTAAATTGAAACGCCAAATAGCCATCTTGAATAGGTCAGATTGACGCTTCAATTTGCTACGCTCGCGCCTGTGCGGACGTATTTGAGACTGGAGATCTAGCCTACTTTAGATGTTAAATATAATTGGGTTACCCCCTCAGTTACTGCATGAACTGAGCTTATTTTAACTAACGATGCCAATGCCGTCAACGCTATCGACGAGCGGATATAATTAATATGTCGTAAGTAATTCAGAGTATGGAATGTTGCAGAAGTGCGTTTATTGTCCTTTTTTCAAGGATGAAATCATTACGTTACATCATTCAATGATGATGTCAGATACCGTTTATACCTCTGTACTCAATGGACAACCAACAGCACAACTTTTAAAATTACTTCATCCAAAATATCGAATCTATTTATTTAAATAATATAGTACTTTAAATCAGATTGTTATACTTGACCATGGTGTAGAAAACAAGGTTTAAAGTTTTCCAGGAAGTTTTATTGTGAGAGGGTAATTTTTTTTAAGTCGTATTTTTCAGAATATTGTAATCTAGAAATTTTACATGGCCTACGTTATGATATCAATGCTTGAAAGTCTGAGAGTTTTTTACGGTACGTACTTGGCTGTAAGTTTTCCAAAGTTTTTAGTTTGCGTGGGATATCTTTACTTTTGCAAGTGCTTTGATTTGCTGCCCACGCATTGTAGGTGATTGTTGTCAAGTTTCTATTGTTACTCGTTAATTTGTATTATTTACCGTAAAAACTCACATTAAAAGCTTTATTTCTATGGATTGTGACTAACTTTTCAACTTTCTCTTTCGAAAGGTACTACATCACCATTACCCTAATGTCCATGTATAATATGAACGTTGTAGCCCCACCCGTTTGGTCAGAATTGTTCCAAATGGCACGAAAATATCATTCGCGAGTCAGAGCTCGCAGCGAACGGATGTGTTCAGTGCCGTGCTACGTAAACAAGCCGCGACATCAACGCATATTCCGTAAGTTTGGAAACAATCCATTAGCAGAATACTACTGTCACGTGCCTACAGCCGCATAGCGACTGTTTTCATACTGACATTATATACAGCCTTAACTTAACAGCTCTTAGTTTAATATTAACTAAGAGTTTGCGTAGTTATTATTATAAGCAGCCATAGCATTACATCATTACTGGCCAACTCACAGCAGGAGCAGAGCTACGAGTCACTCCACTAGTGTGGACTTTGCCCTCTGGCATGTCGCCAAGTAGGCGCTTGCTAGAGATAAGGTAATCGGTCTATTGCAAGTACACTGACAACCGTCATGACTCCCAGCCCACCCCCCGTCCACTAGCACTCAGATAACTGGTTCGCTACCACAAAACTTGGTAGCCCAGTATAATGCACAAACAAAACAAGATTCAACTCAAATCCATAGTACCATTGTAACCACTTCTGCCTCCGCAGCAAAACGACAAAAAACAGAAACGAAGAGGAATAGTGAGAAGCACACTCTTCAAAAAAAAGCAGACAACAGCATCTTTAATTGCCAGCCATCGACTTCCCGCACTTCCACCTCCCAACCCCAACATGGAATCCCCCTGTCAAACTGTTTCGCCCCGCTCCAAAACGACCCTACCAACATACGCAGTCTTCTAGACCGAGAGTTATCTGCCGACGACGAGATGGACTTGGACGATCAAAATGGACGTCAACCTAGCGGTGACGTCATCTCCTCCTCGGGATCCGACGACAGCAACAGACACAATTCACATAAAACTAATACTGCCACAAATGTAACTACCCAGGCGGCACACACCCAAAAAGCGGAGCGTGTGTCCCCAATCACTGTCTTTGGCGTCCCCAACTATCGAGTCATGATGGACTTGGTTCGACGATCCACCACTGGACGTGTCACTCTTTCTTCTACGAAAGACTCGTTTAGAGTAAAAGCAGAAGATATTCAAACTTATAAAGCCCTGGAAGTAACATTCCGAGAACAAGACATTCAATTCTATACTTTCCCCACTGCTGAAAAACGCCTGAAAAAGGTTGTAATGCGTGGGCTATCAGCAACTGTCGACATAGACGACATAAAAGAAGATTTGCGAAACCAGGACTTCGTATTTGCAGATGTTCAACAACTGTTCCACCGTCCCGTGGAAGGTGTGCGTAGACCGATGCCCCTCTTTGTCGTGTCGTCCGCTTCTGTGGGCCCCGAAAATGGGAAATCAATCATTCAATTGAACGCGTATGCCACCATCGCGTAACTGTCGAAAAGTACAGAGGACCGCAGGGACCTAGGCAGTGCTATAACTGTCAAATGTATGGCCACAGCTCAGCCTTTTGCCATCTACCGCCAACATGCTTCAAGTGCGCACTCACACATACATCCACTTCCTGTACTAAACCACCAACGATGCCAGCAACCTGTGCTAACTGTGGAGGAGACCATCCGGCTTCTTCCGTCGCTGCCCAGCGTACCAAAAGGCCTGTGACCAGCAGGCTCCACCTCGCACAACCCAAGGACGTCGCCTGTCAAAGAAGGCAACAAACCCTCGTTATTCCGCCGAACTAACCTCTATATACGCACGTCCTGGCGTCTCATATGCCTCTGCAACAACAAATCAAGGATACTCACAGTTCCCTATCATACAACAACAGCAACCACAGCAGCCAACTCCTCGTCCTCACCAGCGAGTACCACTTCAACACCAGCCATCGCAACCATCCTACAAACTTCCAAATCATACCGCGTCTCCGAACGCCGCCCTAAGCCCAAAGATCTGGAACATTATAATGGGCATCGTTGAAGCAGTCAAGGAATTAAATCCCAGCCCTATCCTAAATACATTGGCTGACATGCTAGTCGAATTAGCTAAATGTACCCAACATGGCCCCTAAATCCCGGAAGCTTATTATTTTGTTTTGGAACGCCAATGGAGGCGTAATTGCAAAAACTCCAGAACTGTTACACTTTTTAAAAATCAACCGAATTGAAATTGCACTGATAAATGAAACTCACCTTCTACCCTACCAGAAGTGGACAGTTCCAGGATACTCTGTCATTAGAACTGACCGCCCAACAGCTAAAACAACACGTCGAGGTAGGGGAACAGCAGTCCTAGTAGCAAACGAAATCAACCATCATCAGCTGGCCCTTCCAACACCGGCCAAACTCCTTGAAGCTACTGCAGTAGAAGTGACCTCGCTGGGAGGACCTCTCCGACTGATATCCGTCTACCACCCACCTCGAGGAAGCATTCACCTCCCGGATATAGAGGGACTCTTTCCAGGAACTACACCCACTGGTGTGGCAGGCGACCTAATTCAAAGCATAAGCACTGGAACTCGGTTGTAGAAAACCATAGGGGTGCCCAACTACTGGCACACTCCGTGGACTTTGGCTACACGGTTGTTGGCCCTGTCGATCCAACATATTTCCACCTTATAAATAGGACGACCGCGGATGTTCTGGACATTGCCATACTCAGGAATGTCAGAGTATCCTACGACCTCCAAAACGCTCCAGGCGTTGACGTCGGACCATGATCCAGTACTTCTGATCCTGGGGAACACTACCCTAGTATCCTCTACACACACAGTTCCAGACTACAAGAGAGCCAACTGGGACCTTTTCCGTCAGCTTGTGACCCAAAATCTGAGCAACCCAGTGCCTCTGTTGATAAATCCTAAGAGAATTGAAGAGTGCCTTCTTCATCTTGAGACTAGTGTCGTTTCAGCATTTGATACGGCAGTTCCCAGGACTACCCGGCCAACGCCATCGTACATGGACCTCCCTGCAGGGCTAAAGCGATCGGTTCTAATAAAGAATACTGCCCGTCGACGGTGGCAGGCGTTTCGAACGCCTGACCTGCACATTGAATACAACAAGCTATGCAGAGAGCTACGCCGCGATATTGCTGCACACCGCCGACATCAGTGGGAGGAAAAACTTCAAACTCTGTCAGTTGCCGACCACTCCATCTGGCCCATGGTTAAATCACTATCTAACGTGGTATTCCAAATCCACCACTGGACACACCATCTGGACCGGCACTCAGCAGCACAGAAAAGGCTAACGCCCTAGCAGACGTTATGGAGAACGCTTTTCAGACTGTTGCTCCAGTCGCCTCATCGCCTGACCTAGACGGACCCATCGAACGGTACTATACAACAGCAATAAAACCACCTTTACCTGCTAGCGACTTTGTGCACCTCTGCAGAACTTACGTTAATTCTTCGAGATCTCCGACCAAGGAAAGCCCGGGCCCAGACGGAATTAACAAAACCGTTATCCATCAACTTCCTGCAGTTGCTCACTGCCGCCTACTTAGCATAATAAACGCCTCGTTGCGAGAATGCTACTTCCCACATCCATGGAAACAGCACGAGTTGTAGCCATACCAAAACCAGGAAAACCGCCAAGAGATCCAGCAAGCTACCGACCTATTAGTCTTCTCAATGTCTGGGCCAAGGTTTACGAGAAGATCATTCGAACTCGCCTCCAGAGCCACGTGGACGAAAATTCTATCATACCAGACACTCAATATGGCTTTGTGAAGCAAGCATCGACTGTGCACCAACTGCTCAGATTATCCAACAAAATTACCCATGGGTTTAACTCCGGACATGGTACGGCAGCTGTCTTTCTTGATGTGGCTAAAGCCTTTGACACAGTCTGGCACGCCGGCCTCCTGTTCAAGCTGGAACAACTTAAATTTCCGCTGCACCTACAGCACCTAATAGATCATTCCTAAAAGAGCGATCGTTCAAAGTTTCTTGGCTCGGAGCAGTTTCTACTACACGACCAATCAAAGCGGGTGTACCACAAGGATCTGTGTTAAGTCCACTCCTATTCAATATATACTCAGCGGACCTCCCTAAACTTCCTCCTGATGTGGATATCCATTTATTCGCGGACGATGATGCCCTGGCAGCTACTGCAAGATCTCCTACACTGACCGTAGCTTTACTCCAGGCAGGTCTCAACAAGATGGCAGCCTGGTATGCCAAGTGGCGAACTTCGATCAACCCATCCAAAACGAAAGCGGTTTATTTCACAAAGCGACGGAAGCCGCTACTGCCCTATCTGGAGCTAGCAGGAGTACAGATCCCTTGGTCAGCATCTGCCAACTACCTTGGTACGGAGATGGATGCGCGCCTTACCTGGTTAAACCACATTCAAAACATCCATCGCAAAGTCACTGGAAAAGCGGCAGCCCTACGCCCTCTACTTACTTCCCTGCAAATTGATTTATCTGACCGTCCTGACCATCTACAAACAGATTCTCCGACCGGCCATCGCTATGCATGTCCAGTGTGGTCCGGTGTAACACTCAGCAATCTTGATTCACTACAACGGCTACAGAATAGAATCTTGCGAATGGTGTCCTTCGCCCCGCGCGAAACTCCCATCCACCTTCTCCACGAAGACCTAGAAATGGCATCAATAGCCGAGCACCTCCGTGATGTCTCCCGAACATTCTACAACGACCTACCAGACAGAAGAAATCCGACCATCCAGGCGCAGACACAGTTCCTTCCGAGCCCAAACGACATATATATCAGACCTATATCAGCAATCAGAACACCTCTCACCATACCACCTCGTCATCTCAACCGAAAGCGGCCCCCGATGTTCCAAGGAGGTCTTCCACCGCCCGCCAAGAAGAGACGGGAATAACAAAACCGTTCCTACTGTAAACTTATTTTTGCCCCCACCCACATCATACTGTACAATTATCTGGCGGATGATCCGCTATTCCCCAAATTAAACCCCCCCCCCCTTCCCAATCATACAGTCTGGAAAAATCCACGACTCCGCGTTCTCATCATCAGGCACCCCCATCAAACCGTAATTTATGGCCATCAGAGGCCGGCATTTACATTGCCACTCACGGACAAAGCGTTCCGATGAGAAGAAGATAGATAGGCACGAAAATATCGCACAAAAAATCAAAAAACTTATATTAAAAGCTTTATTTCTATAGATTCTGGCTAACTTTTTCAACATTTTCTTTCAAAATATACTACATCACATATACTACATATCCTTAATGTCCATGTATAATATGAACGTTGTAACCCCACACGTTTGGTCAGAATTGGCCCAAATGGCACGAAAATATCGCACAAAAAATCGAAAAAAATCGTAAAAGTACGATATTCATGAGAAATATTTCTTCGATTGTACCCAAAAACGTGGCAAGTCTAAGTTCAGAGATTTCGAAGGTCCTGTCAAATTTTTATCAAGATCGCATATGCCGTTTGCCCGGCAGAGAGCGAACAAACGATACACAGACAGAAAAACAAACAAAAAACAAACAAAAAAAAACAAACAAAAAAACATTGGAGCTAAATTTTTCGAGGGATCAGTGAAATTGAAGTCTTCGCTTCACTCGCTTCGCTCGCTACGCTCATCCAATAAACTAAAGTAAATAAAATAAAAAACTAATAATAAAACTGTAATATAATTAATTGGAATGTATTAAACTAGGAAAACGCTTAAGTCCCGCCGCGTTGATGGATGAGCTTTTTTTAAGTTTTTAGTTTGCGTGGGATATCTTTACTTTTGCAAGTGCTTTGTTTTTCTGCCGACGCAATGTAGGTGATTGTTGTCAAGTTTCTATTGTTTCTTGTTAATTTGTTATTATTTAACGTTAAAATCTTACATTAAAAGCTATATTTCTATGGATTCTGGCTAACTTTTTCAACTTTTTCTTTCAAAAGGTACTACATCACCATAACCTTAATGTCCATGTATAATATGAACGTTGTAGCCCCACCCGTTTGGTCAGAATTGGCCCAAATGGCACGAAAATATCGCACAAAAAGTCAAAAAAACTTATATTAAAAGCTTTATTTCTATAGATTCTAGCTAACTTTTTCAACTTTTTCTTTCAGAAAGCAATACATCACCATTACCTTAATGTCCATGTGAAATATGAACGTTGTAGCCCCACCCGTTTGTTTAGAATTGGCCCAAATGGCACGAAAATATCGCACTAAAAATCGAAAAAAATCGTAAAAGTACGATATTCATGAGAAATATTTCTTCGATTGTACCCAAAAACGTGGCAAGTCTAAGTTCAGAGAAAACGAAGGTCGTGTCAAATTTTCATCAAGATCGCATATGCCGTTTGCCCGGTAGAGAGCGAACAAACAGACGGAAAAACAAACAAAAAAAAAAAAAACAATCGAGCTAAATTTTTTGGGGGGTCGGTGAAATTGAAGTCTTCGCTTCGCTCATCCAAAAAACTATTATTTTTATCTATGAGGAACACAAAAATTGTGATATGACTTGCATATTTTAGTAACATCGAAATAATGTATTTTGAAACTTTATTTCAATTAGTTAAAGCCTAATTTTAAAATTGAAATTGTATTGAATTGTACTATTACTAGGAAAACGCTAAAGTCCCGCCGCGTTGATGGATGAGCCTTTTTGGTAAGTTTTTAGTTTGCGTGGAACCACTTTTCCTTTGCAAGTGCTTTGTGAATGTATTGTAGGTGATTGTTGTCGAGTTTCTAATGTTACTTGTTAATTGTTACTAGGAAGCTTCGCAAACGCTTTTTTTAGTCGCGTTGATGGATGAGCTTTTTAATTATAAAATGTTAATTTTAATTTTAAATAATAACAAAAACATATTAACACGGCCCATACAAAGCAATCATTAGGTCTGTTGGATCTTTGATTGATGTAACAAGGCTGTGAGTAAGATATAAAATCTCCTGTGAAGTTTTCATACAAGGCTGTGAGAAAGATCTAAATCTATATTTTCGTGCTATTTGGGCGGATTCTGACCAAACGGGTGGGGCTACAACGTTCATATTTCACATGGACATTAAGGCAAGGGTGATGTATTGACTTTTGAAAGAAAAAGTTGAAAAAGTTGGCCAGAATCTATAGAAATAAAGGTTATAATAATTAACACCTCAAAAAACTCAAATTAAAACCTTTATTTCTATAGATTCTGGCTAACTTTTTCAACTTTTTCTGTCAAACGTCAATACATCACCATAACCTTAATGTGTATGTGAAATATGAACGTTGTAGCCCCACCCGTTTGGTCAGAATCGCCCCAAATGTCACGAAAATATCGCACTAAAAATCGAAAAAAATCGTAAAAGTACGATATTCATGAGAAATATTTCTTCGATTGTACCCAAAAACGTAGCAAGTCTAAGTTCAGAGATTTCGAAGGTCCTGTCAAATTTTCATCAAGATCGCATATGCCGTTTGCCCGGTAGAGAGCGAACAAACAGACGGAAAAACAAACAAAAAAAACAAAAACAAAACAAAAAAACACATCGAGCTAAATTTTTTGGGGGGTCGGTGAAATTGAAGTCTTCGCTTCGCTCATCCAATTATAAACCTAAAAAAAAACTCATATCAAAACCTTTATTCTATGGATTCTGGCTACTTTTTTCAACTTTTTATTTCAAAAGGTACTACATCACCATAACCTTAATGTCCATGTGAAATATGAACGTTGTAGCCCCACCCGTTTGGTCAGAATCGGCCCAAATGTCACGAAAATATCGCACTAAAAATAGAAAAAAATCGTAAAAGTACGTTTATTTTATAGGTTCTGGTTACCTTTTTCAACTATTTTTTTCACAAGGTACTACATCACCATAACCTTAATGTCCATGTAAAATATGAACTTTGTAGCCCCACCCGTTTGGTCAGAATCAGCCCAAATGTCACGAAAATATCGCACAAAAAATCGAAAAAAATCGTAAAAGTGCGATATTCATGAGAAATATTTCTTCGATTGTACCCAAAAACGTGGCACGTCTAAGTTCAGAGATTTCGAAGGTCCCCTTCAATTTTCATCAAGATCGCTTATGCCGTTTGCCCGGAATCGTGCGAACAAACAGACAAAAAAAACAAAAACAAACAAACAAACAAACAAAAAACATTGGAGCTAAATTTTTTGAGGAGTCAGTAAAATTGAAGTTTTCGCTTCGCTCGCTACGCTCATTCAACCATTGAGTCTATTACTAGGAAAACGCTAAAGTCCCGCCGTGTTGATGGATGAGCTTTATGAAGTTTTTAGTTTGCGTGGGATATTTTGCAAGTGCTTTGTTTTGTTGCCTACGCATTGTAGGTGATTGTTGTCAAGTTTCTATTGTTTCTTGTCAATTGGTATTATTTACCGTAAACAACTTATATTAAAAGCTTTATTCCTATGGCTTCTGGCTAATTTTTTCAACTTTTTCTTTCAAAAGGTACTACATCACCATAACCTTAATGTCCATGTATAATATGAACGTTGTAGCCCCACCCGTTTGGTTAGAATTGGCCCAAATGTCACGAAAATATCGCACTAAAAATCAAAAACCTTATATTAAAAGCTTTATTTCTATAGATTCTGGGTAACTTTTTCAACTTTTCTTTCAGAAAGCAATACATCACCATTGCCTTAATGTTCATGTGAAATATAAACGTTGTATCCCCACCCGTTTGGTCAAAATCGGCACAAATGGCCAATATTTCTTCGATTGTACCCAAAAACGTAGCAAGTCTAAGTTCAGAGATTTTGAAGGTCCCTTTCAATTTTCATCCAGATCGCTTATGCCGTTTGCCCGGTAGAGAGCGAACAGACAGAAAAAAAACAAAAAAAAAACACCTGAGCTAAATTTTTGGCGGTCAGTGAAATCGAAGTCTTCGCTTCACTCGCTACGCTCATCCAAAAATTGCATGTTAAATAGCTTGAGCTAAAATATAAAGACATTACTTGTTCATTTTACTGACCCCCCCCCCACGAAAAGGAAAGTATAGGTTAGTGGGGTGGTTGGGTGGGGGGGAATGAAGTGCGTTGCCGTGGTCAGCTAGCACCCCCCACTAACATACTTCCCTTTATTTTATTTTATTTTATTTTTTTTTTTGGGGGGGGGGGGGGGGGGCTATAATGAACAAGTACCATAAAGACTGAATTGAATTGAATGTCTGGAAATAAATCTAAAAATATACATGGAAGATGGATAAGAGCGTCATTATTGCATGGCCAATATTTTTTCTAATCAGAATCCAATCATTCATAACTCATAAATAACATTGTAACTACGGCGACGGCCGTTCGCCAGCAGCCAAGCGCACGCGACTGCTATATAGTAGGCGATGACTAACTCGACCCTGTTTACTCCTACCCGAGTTGGGGGGTGTTTAACTATCTGCACACGCCGCACCGAAATATTTACAATCTTGAAACTCGGTATATGACCTGAAATGTGGTCCATGACCTACAAAAAAAAAATCAGCCCGATCCGATAACCCGTTCTGTATTAGAAAAGTGTCTCAACTTAAATAATAAAACTTGGCTGTCGGGATACGCCGTGTCGATTGTCATTAAAATGCTGACGTTTCGAACTGATTGCACAGCTCATCTTCAGAGATGTGAAGAGGAAATCACTGGGCAGAACCTACTCGATCCAGCTCGACCCAGTGAATGACAAAGTACAATTGTGTGCAACCTCCTTTATATAAAACCATGACGCATGCGCGTTTAATCAACATTGATATTTCTAGTTTGTTCTGCACGTGCTAACTTTAAACGTTCTAATGTTGGCCTCCAAGTTCTACTCAGTTTTAGCCCATCGTCTCTGTTAAAATTGTCAGATTTCATTTCTATTTCAATAGCTTCACGTACAAGACGAGGGCGGTATTGTTTAACTGTGGCTAGTACACGTGTGTTGTCAAAGTTGATGTTATGACAAAAGTCAAAACAATGTTCTGCTAAAGCTGATTTTTCAACATGACCTAATTTTGTGTGACTTATATGTTCTTTAAGTCTTGTTGACACCTTTCTACCAGTCTGCCCTATGTACACGTTATTACAAGCCCCACACGGTATCTCGTACACTCCAGGTACATCCAAGGGGGGGAGCTTATCCTTCGCAGAGTTAAACATGCTACAAAGCTTCCTATCCGTGGTGTAAATTGTTTTATGTCGTATTTCTCCAACAACTTGCCAATACGGTCCGCAGTATTTTCAACATATGGCAAATATGCAAGCGGGACGCGTTCTTCTTGTTGTAACTCGCCAGTAGTGTGTGTACCAGCCTTACCTACAGCTACTGGCGAGTTACAACAAGAAGAACGCGTCCCGCTTGCATATTTGCCATATGTTGAAAATACTACGGACCGAATTGGCAAGTTGTTGAAGAAATACAACATAAAAACAATTTACACCACGGATAGGAAGCTTTGTAGCATGTTTAACTCTGCGAAGGATAAGCTCCCCCCCTTGGATGTACCTGGAGTGTACGAGATACCGTGTGGGGCTTGTAATAACGTGTACATAGGGCAGACTGGTAGAAAGGTGTCAACAAGACTTAAAGAACATATAAGTCACACAAAATTAGGTCATGTTGAAAAATCAGCTTTAGCAGAACATTGTGTTGACTTTTGTCATAACATCAACTTTGACAACACACGTGTACTAGCCACAGTTAAACAATACCGCCCTCGTCTTGTACAGTCAGGGTCATATTAAATCAAGAGGTCTGAAAGATACCTCTTTCACCGACATCTCATGGTAAACTCTTGGTGAAATTATTTATATCGTCCTGTGAACTGCATTATCGATCGATGGAAGTTCCCTAGACTATTTGATGTTATTAATATTATTTAGGAGGCTTTGAAAGACTCTTGGTCAACAAAATAGTCAATATCTAGAAGGCAGTCAGAAGTGAAATAAAATTTTATCAAACAAAAGCATAAAACAAACTTTGGTGGTTTGCAAATAAGACTTGACAGCCAAGATAGAATTATTCAAAATTAATTAGAAACAAAGGCAAATATAAGAACCAAGGAATAGTCTTAATGCTATGCCTAGGCCAAGGTATCGATATATAATGCTCTCTTTACGTTCCTTATTATATTTCTTCTAGGCTTGATAGTTTCTCTGGTGAATAGAGAATTTTCCTTTGACATTATCAGCCATGTTTCTTATTTACGTCGATATTGCAGTTCACAGGGCGATATAAATAATGGCACCAAGAGTTGACCACGAGATGTCGGTGAAAGAGGTATCTTTCAGACCTCTTGATTTATATATGACCCTGGCTGTACGTGAAGCTATTGAAATAGAAATGAAATCTGACAATTTTAACAGAGACGATGGGCTAAAACTGAGTAGAACTTGGAGGCCAACATTAGAACGTTTAAAGTTAGCACGTGCAGAACAAACTAGAAATATCAATGTTGATTAAACGCGCATGCGTCATGGTTTTATATAAAGGAGGTTGCACACAATTGTACTTTGTCATTCACTGGGTCGAGCTGGATCGAGTAGGTTCTTGCCCAGTGATTTCCTCTTCACATCTCTGAAGATGAGCTGTGCAATCAGTTCGAAACGTCAGCATTTTAATGACAATCGACACGGCGTATCCCGACAGCCAAGTTTTATTATTGACTCGGGCCGTGAAAGCTACGACAAGTTTTTTTGTCTCAACTTAGTTGTAAATCTCCCCGGGTAGCTGGGGGGTTGGTTGGTTGGCTAATTCTTGGGGAGGGGAATAAAAGCCTACAGAGAAAACGGTACATCTTAGAACTATGAAACTTATATGTAGGCCTACCTCAGACGCAATCACTGTTGCTTTCAAAACCAAAACCATTTAAACCATTTAAATTCAAAACTATTAATAAATATCTAAAACATAGGCTCCATGCGCGAAATTTGGCATGGGGGTAGATAAAAATATCAAAATCAATAATCCGCCAAGAGGCAAGCAATATTTCACCCCCAACACCCATTAAATCATCCCCTAAAGTTGGAATAATTCATAGCTCTAACCCAAAAAGAATTTTTTGGACGAGCGTAGGGAGCGTAGCGAGCGAAGCGAAAACTTCAATTTCACTGACCCCTCAAAAAATTAAGCTCAAATGTTTTTTTTTGTCTGTTTGTTCGCACGATTCCGGAAAAACGGCATAAGCAATCTTGATGAAAATTGAAGGGGACCTTCGAAACATCATCTGATACTTTAGACGTGCCATGCACGTTTTTGGGTACATCGAAGAAATACTTTTCTCATGACTATCGCACTTTTACTATTTAATAATTCGATTTTTTTAGTGATATTTTTCGTGAAACATTTGGGCCCGATTCTGACCAAAACGTGTGTGGGCTACACGTCATAATTTCACAATGGTGAGGTATACCAGTTTTGAAAGAAAACGTTGAAAACAGTTAGCCAGAATCCGTAGAATAAATAGGTTTTGTGATATGAGCCTTTTTTTGAGGTTTAACAATAACAATTCCAAAGTACAGTTAGCAACTCGACAAATCACCTACAATTGCATTCCAAAGCACTTGCCAAGGAAAAGTGGTTCCGACTCAAACTAAAACTTACAAAACGCTCATCCATCACGCGCGGGACTTCTCGAGTTTTCCTAATTCAAATTAGTTAATAAAAATTTAAGTGTTTTAATGTATTTTTAACCGAATCGGCTATTCCTCATCTTCCAAAACACATTTTTTTCATACCCCATCCCTAATATTTATATATTTTTATCTTGTTTTTTCTTGTCAATCACACCATGGAAGGCACCTAATGAGGTTATCAGCACGAAATTTTTGGCTGAATGGTACAGAAGAAACTAATAATATGAAAAACAATCCGCCGAGAGGCCAGCGATATTCCAACCCAAAAATCATCCCGCTAAAATTGGAATAAATTCCTAGCTCTAACCAAAATTGGAATTTTTATTCAAGTAATTATTAAATTATGTTTTTTAATTGTTAAGTTTTTAAACCAATCGCATATTTCATTTCCTAAACCCCACTTGTTTTTTTTACAACCCACCATCCAACAATAGTTTATATTTTTTACCTAAATTTCCGGCATTCAACCTAATGAGAGGTTTATCAGCATGAATTCTGGCCTGATGGTACATAATCTATGAAAAAATAATAACCTGACCGGGGGCAAGCGATTATTTCACCCCCGACTGTTCCCTACCACCATAAAAAAAAAACAATATTTCATACCTTTGGGGAAAATCGTGAGGGTCCGTGTATAATGCAATTTGATATTTTAATTACTGATTAAAATTATGCGTCATGTGTTATAGTCCAGTCAACAAATCATTTCACACCAAAACAACCCCAATTTTTTTCCACATCACCACAACCCTTAATAATTATACTTTTAGTGACAAAGCACGGGATAGTAAAGTTACCAACATGATTTTTAGCATGGTGTAATAAAAAAATACTAGGTAAAACGCTTACAGTCCTGCGCGGCCGCGTTGTTTCGATGATCGTATTGTGCATGAGCTGCATGTATATTATGGCGATTTTCTGTGTTACTGGTGAAAAAATCATTACTACGTTGAATTTTTTTTTGAAAAAAAAAAGAGAATTAAATTATTTTTTTTTAAACAAAAATTATACGTACTTGTTGAAAAAAATCGTAAAATTGCGATTTTTATAAGAAATCAATTTATCTGTTGCGCTCAAATTTACACTAATATTTAATTCCATAAAATTAAGGTTCTGGCGGAAAAATCATTACAATAGTGATAAAGCATGTAGTGTTATACAGTCCCAAGAATTGTTTAAAAAAAGAAAATCCTGTAAAAATTTCGATTATATGATAAATAATTTTTTTCAATTGCGCTCAAATTTCACAAGAATATTTAATTCATAAAATAAAGGTCTGTTTGCACCATCATTACAAAATCGGATAACAGCCATGTAGGTGTTATTAGTCGAAGAAATTTTTTTCAAAAATCGAAAAAAATCGGAAAATTGCGATTTTCAGCTGCAGAAAAATTTTCCGCATTGCGCTCAAAATCGTGGCAGTCTCTAAGTTGTACAGAGATTCGTAAGTGCCTCCATAGCGGGTATTTGTTAAAATTTCATCGCATCGGGGGGAGTATCGGTTTAGCCGGGGAGCGTGTGGACAATCAGACAAAAATACAAAAGAAAGAAAGATGTCTAGAAAGAAAAAAAACATTTCGGAATTTTCTCCAGTGTAGTGAATGGAATCTTTCGCTTCGCTCAGCTCGCTCAATCCAATAAGCAATTACTTTTTCTGTTGGTAGGCAACGATACATTTCAACCCTCCTATGCCCCTACCATCGACCTTAAATTGCGGAATTGATTCCTAGGTCGTATTCTATATATAAATTTATTAAAATAAACTCACAATAAAATTATGCTTAGCATGTTTAGGTCCATCAAACCTAATTTTCACGTTTTTTTTCACTACCCCACCCATACGTAGTGATTTTTTGATCAACACTTACCCGCCATGAAATTTTAGCATGTGGTAGATAAAAATATAAGAATTACTATTGGTTGGGGTGATTTGATTGGTGGTGGGATATCTGGATTGCCCTCCCGCGGCTTATAATTCTGATATTTTTATCTACCCCTCCATACACATATTTGCGCGCTGGTTATCCGGATTTTCTAATATTCTGGCGTGTTTTTTTTTCTCCTTTACAACTCTAATAATAGGTAATTTCCCTTGCTTTAAGACTAATACTGTTGCTGTCTTTTGACATGTAGTGACTACAACGGAAGGTCAAACCAACTCATCCACTCAAATCAACCTCAAATCAATCCCTGAACCAAACCAACAAAATCAAACAAAACTGACCATCAAACCCCTATATGCTCTACCACTATGCAGCCACCAATTTCTTGGTCTGTTTATAATTAATACTGTATTTTTAATTTATTTATTATACTGTGTGTACTGTAAATTATACTGTATTATTTATACATTGTTCATACGTGAACGTCATAGAGTAATGAAACAATGTTCCTAGTAATTTATCTAGGGCCACGGTCGGTTTCGCTGCCCGCAGCCAGCGCACGCGACTGCATAACGACGAGCTCGCGGTCCTCTCTCTCTCTACATTTAAAAAGTGCCTACACACGGGGGATCGAACCAGTGACCTTAGCCGTCCGGCTAATGCTCTTACCAACTCGCTATGCAGCACCATTAATCTTACAGAAGGCGAGTATAAAACTATTGTAATTTTTAATTTTGTAAGAAAACAATAATGTTTGGTGTTTTAACCCGAAATGTATTGATATCTAGATAGTTTTCACGATTTGGTTAGTCGGGAAACACTCCCGTAGGTGTATTGTTATTATTTACTACAATTCAGATTTTTTTTAAATTTCTGGTGAATTGGTTTCTGTTGTTGTGAATTGTGTGTATCTACGGGGCGGACGGCGTTTGCCCGCAAGCACGCGCACGCGACTGCTAGCAGGCATGAATAACTCGACCACTGTTTACCTCCTGCCCGAGTTGGGGGGGTTTTTGCCAGCTATCTGCACACGCCGTCATTAAAGATTACAATCTTGAAACTCGGTATATGACCTGATAATGTGGTTCCATAACATCCAAAAAAAAAATACTCACCCGATCCGGTATAACCCGTCCTGTTTTTTAAAAAAGTGCGTAAAAATCGAACGAAAATCTTCGGCTGCTGGGTTGGTTGTTGATTGGTTGGGGGTGGGATTCTGACAGATGAGGGATAAAGAGCCTACAGAGAAAACGGTTGTACTTAGACTATTAAACTTGTAACCAACTGTAGATTACTCGGCCTCACTTCTTCCGCCGAGAGGCAAGCAATATTCCACTCCTCAACACCCCTAAATCACCCCAGTAAAATATTAAAATAATTCATAGCTCTCTTCTAACCGACAATTGAAGTTTTTAATCTATTTGTTTTATTGAGATTATGTTCTAATTTCGTTTTAACCCAGATCTGCCTATTCCTCATTATAATAAACCGACATTTTGTCAACCCCATCCCTAATAGTTTATTTATTTTTACCTTGATTTCCAGCATTCACCACGAGGCCCTATAGTGAGTTTTACCATCATGAACTGGACATGATGGTACATAATAATATGAAAAATCATCCGACGAGAGGCAAGCGATATTCCACTCCGAACTCTCCTAAATTTGGAATAAGTTCATATCTCTAATCTAAATATGTTGATGTTTTGTATTCAAATTAGTTTTAAAATTATATTCTAATGTTTTTTAACCCAATCGGCCCTATTCTATTCTTAACCACTTTTTCAACCCCATCCCTTTATATTTTTTATATTATTTTTACCTTGATTTACGCATTCACCATGAAAGGCTACCTAATGAGTTATCAGCATAAAATTTAGGCATGATTGGTGAACATACTAATAAAAAATAATTTCACCGAGAGGCAAGCGATATTCCACCCTCCACACCCCTAATCTCGCCCTAACATTGGGAATAATTTCATTAGATTCCTAACACATACTTGAATGTTTATTCAAATGTAGTAAGTTATGTTTTTTTTGTTAATGTTTTTAACCAATCGGCTAGTTCAAACCCCTACTCTCAATGTTTTATATTTTTTGGTGAATGTGATTTCCAACAATATCAACCATGAAGGCACCTTAGATTATCAACATGACACATTTATCATGATAGGTACATACTAATATGAAAAATATTCGCCGAGAGGCAAGCGATATTCCACCCCAACAACCTCCCTAAATTGGTACATAATTCATAGCTATAACCCCAAAATTGTATTTTAATTCAAATTAGGAAATTAGTTTAAATGTGTTTTAACCATCGACCCTATTCTCATTTCCTAAACCCATTTTTTTCAACCCCATCCCCTAATAGTTTTTGTTTATTTTGACACTTGATTTCCAGCATCACCATGAAGTCACCGAATGAGTATCAGCAAGAAATTTGCATGATGGTATACATAATAAATATAAACATAATAATCCCGCCAGGAGGCAAGCGTATATTTTACTTTGGAAAAAACCTTTAGGTCGTTTTTATACACTTTTAATAATAAATATATTTTATTTTGTCTGAATTAAATTATGCGTCAATGTGTTATATTCCGGTCCACAAATCATTCACTAGACAAACACCCAGACGACTTTTACCATAAGAAATTTAATAAAACATTGTATATCTAAACCTTGGCTACTTACCAGGTTGTAAACGAAAACAAAAGATGGTAGCTTTTGATTCTAACGATCTGTTTTAAAAAGGCACTGTATCCACCGTTTACACGGTATTTCACGTATTTCACGCCTTGATATGAACAAACAACAAAAGATGTGATATTCCCCCCAAAATACAAAAATTTGTAAATAAACGGCTAGCAAGTTCTCCTTCCAAGTCTTCGGCGTGAATGCTGGTGAGATATAGAAGTTGAGGCCAAGCATTTCATTCTTTCTCCTAGTTTTCGCTATTGAAAGAAGTAGATCATTTCGCCTCGAGCGCCTAAGCCAACCCATTTTCGTGGTAAAAAAAGTAAAAATGTTAACTCAAAATCTATAAAAAAATTACTTGCAATTGATTTTGGTACGGGGACTCTAAAAGTTCAATGGCGCAAGTAATTTTTTTTATGATTTTTGAGTTTAAAATTTTTACTTTTTTTTTACCACGAAAATGGGTTTGCTTGACGCTCGTCAACAGGCAAATGATCTCTTGCTTTCAATGCGAACTAGGGAGAAAGAATGAAACATTACTTTGGCTCAACTTCTAGATCTCACAGCATTTCACAACCGAAGACTTGGGAAGGAAACTTGGCTCCGCCGTTTTGTGTGAAAAAATTTTTGTTTTTGGGGGTAACAATTACCACGAGAGTGTTTCCCCGACTAACCAAATCGAGAATAAACCCTCGCTCATACCTGCGTAAAGGCATGACATTATTGGATAGCGGAAGTCTTCAGAAATAGGGGATTAGCGCCGCTCTAGCGAAGATTCATTTTCTAACTACACCGGAGAAAAAATCCGGAATGTTTTTTTTTTCTCTTCTTGTTTTTGTATTTTTGTGTGTTTTTTCAAACACGATTTCTCGCTAATCCGATACTCCGATTAATGCGATGAAAATTTTATGGAGGCCTTCGAAATCTGCTGAACTTAGAACTCTGCCCACGTTTTTGAAAGCCATAATCGGAAAAATTTTTTCTATAAAAACACGACAATTTTAATCGATTTTTTTTTCATTTTTAAAAAATTTCTTCGACTTATAACACTTACATGCTTTATTCCCGATTGTAATGATTTTTAACAGAACCTTAATTTTATGAATAAGTATATTCGTGGTAAAAATTTGAGCGTAATCGAAAAATTATTCTCATGAAAATCCGAAAATTTTAAACGTGGTTTTTTCTTTTTTAAAACAATTCTTTGACATAATAACACCTACAATGGTTCTTATCACTATTGTAATGATTTTTTTATAGAACCTTAATTTTATGAATTAATTAACTCGGTGTAAAATGAGCACGCATCCTAATACTTATTTCTTATGAAAATTGCAATTTTAACGATTTTTTTCTTTTTTAAAAATTACGTTAAAACATTACGATTTTATGAAAAAACATTAATGTTAATTTTTATTTTAATTTCTAATTTAATTTAAAAAAATCTTTCAGGCTAAGTAATGATTTTTTCACAGAACAACAGAAAATCCGCGTTAACACAATGCAGCTCATGCAACAATTACGTCATCCACAACGACGCGCGGGACTTAAGCGTTTTCCTAGTAATTATGTTTGGTGGTCGTTCAATAGGCAGCAGATACTTCGTTGCAAGTAACTGTTCCATCCATTAAGACATTAAGATTTATAATTACAACTACAATCCAGAGACTTAAATGTACCCGTCCCTGATGGTCTAATGGTAAGACGCCTGTCTGGAAATCGGGAGATCCGTGGTTCAATTCCCGGTTGGGGCGGACTTCTTTAATTTCTGTAATTGTAAGTAAATAATATTCTAGATAGCATTTGAAAGTGAATCAACTCCGTCTAAGCCGTACATCCGAGCTTAGATGGTCGAAAATTACTTTTGAAATTTCCCTCCTTATTCTTCTTTGAATTATCGTTTACTTTACGCCTTGGATATGAAAATGAACAAACAGCAAAAAGATGTGATAATCCCCACCCGACTACAACGTTTGTAAAAAAAAAAAAACGGGCAGCCAAGCTCTCCTTACGTATCTAATTTTCCCGTGCGAAACATTCGGGGAATAAGAGGGAGAAGGAGGCTAGTTTGATTTCTCTCCTAAACAAATTCATCCAATTTCATCTATATCCAGCATTTTACTCCCTATTGACAGTTTCTTTTGCAAATCGACCTAACGAAAAGGTAGGTTTGAAATCGTGTCTTGTCAAAATCTTAAATCTTGCTATCCTTCAATGCCTAGAAATGGCCCAATCATTAATAAAAACGAGTCAGCATCTCGAAGTCCCTCGCTAATAGAATTTGTTCCGTCGCCGGAAGTTTGGGGTATTGGAAGGGTGGTGTTCGGGGACCGGTTTGTCATCGGATACGCGGGTCCTAACTTATCTTCGCCTCCAGAGATTGTTTGGCCCATCCAGAGCAGTATGTTGCCGTCATCTGATAACAGAACCCGCGGACTGATTACGCGTGCTTTGATTGTGGACAACACTTCGTTCGCCTCGATCCCAACCTTTTGCTTGAAACCCAGATTGACGCACTACGGCTCAAATCCACCTTTAAAGTAAAATACTGCAAACCTGAAGTTATCTAACTTCTAAGCCGTTTTTTATACATCCACTCGTAGTACGGACGACATAACACGTATAGTGACTTTTTAAGGTTTTACATTTTTTTAAAGGTTTAAAATTTGTTAATAAAAATGTGTTGAAGCATTAAAATCCAAAAGGGTGAGAAAATAGAGCAGTTATGGTGGGGCCTTGTTGGAAGAGTGGGTAAGTGACGATTTATGAGCCATCCTGTGTGTAGACGTATAATTTAAAGTAGACCAACACGTCCTCACTGTAAACGTGAATATAGTCTATGATACATTTTAGGTTACTAAATTACAAGCAAAATTGATCTAAAAACGTAGTTTAAACTGTTTTGCTAGTAAATTTTTAATTATTTCTAATAAGCTTTTTTTTATAAATTGCTTTGTTAAAATATAGTTTTTGGATTTTAAATTTTATTAAACAAATGTTATCTGCTATACGTAAATACCCCACTATTTGTGTCGATATTTAAACATGCAACAGTAGTAAAAGTATCATCAATTCCATCACAATACAAACAAGTGTTAAACAGTTGTTTATTTGTGTCTAGTATGCGAAGTTGTGTGTGGAGATCAGCGACCGGGACACTGTGCGACCAATCACATCAACCACTGCCTTCTAAGCCAGAGACGTGCATCTGTCAACACTGTCACAAAGAACCTTCCTCAACAAGAGCTCCTCAAAGTAAGTCAATAATTAATAATATTTAAAAATATTACTTATAAAAAAATTGTGAACTAACATCAACACTTTATTGATATTAGAAAGAAGTTGACAAATTATGATAGTCGGTTATCAAGGTTTTATGTCAATGTGAAATTATGTTTGAATTGATATTTAATTTTTAAACTTACGTTAATGAACGTTTTCGTGTTTTATCTTGAACCACCATACATTTTAAAGAGACTCAAGCGCTTTAGCTGTGTATTTAAATTTGTTGTTCAGTTTTCATCACAAATTTTTTAGATTTTTGACTGTCTTCAACAGCAGCTGACATGAAAACTAAAATGACAAATCATAAAAACAGGAATTTTTATATTTTCGAATCTTGTTTTTTTTATTATAGTCTAGATTTCATGTTATCGAACATAGAAGTATCCCAACTTCGATTGAATTTGCCCCTATTGAAACTCTGGATAAACTCTTTAGTTTCCCCATTTATATCCAATCTGTTTTTGTTAGCCAAGCGAATTTTGTGCAAGGTCTCCATATTGGTATAATGTGTGAATAGAATGATAGCATTTAAACATGGTATTAAAATGTAAAGCCAAACCTTTCCAATACCATGGTGATTTGACTTTGTTGCTAAACCGGTTTCTATATAATTTTAACCGCATCAAATTCACGAACAATTGGTCTCATTTAAACTGAGTAATTATATCATTTAAGTACTTGTGAGCGTATAAAATCTTGTCTTCATGGCATAATTTACTGTATGGATTTTTTTTAATGCCAACAGAAGACAGGTAACCAGATCACAATGGAATGTAAAAGTGCGGTTATGTAACGGACTCACAATTAATTCATGAATGTTGTACCCTCTAGCCGTTCCAAGCTTATTATCCAGACATAAGACTATGTTACCTCGCCAACGAAAGTAAGAAGAGAACTCTTCGCAGTTTTTTTTTTTGTTACAAGGACCACTTTCGGATTGCATTCTGCTTATCAAAATTTTAAAAAAATCAGTCGAATAGTGAACTGAAAGTTGTACCACGATAATAGCGGGTCATACGAAGGTAGGCCCTATACGTCACAACCTTGGTAACTCAGAAATAGAGGAATGGGCTGGCACTATAATAGATGTAATCAAATACACCAATATGGGGGGGGGGGTGGGGGGTGGGGGCTAGCCTTTTTTAAAATGGATATTATTGTTCCCTCGGCCACCTAACACGAGGTTTCAATGGTGGAGGAATTTTATTTTTTGTAACTTTTTCTGCGATCTGTTGGAGTATCCATTTTGAGTACTCCTGTACTAAACATTGTTTAAGGCTAAATTTCAGAGCACTATCTTACTCGTGTGTGGATTTTGAAGGAAAAGGGAAAATGGCTGAGTTGGTTGAATGAAAGAGTTAGTTGAAAGAACAAAGAAAAAAAAACATTTTTTCGGACGGGACAAAAAGCTCATTTTTGGCTCATATTACGATTTTTTTCGTCCCGGTTCAAACGCTTTATTTGGACTATATGACACAAAAATCGTACATCGAACATTATTTCAGAAATTATTTTCCCTTATAACTCAGTACGGATACAAAGTGTGTTTGAAACAAAAAATCATAGATTAAAATTAGTATTGCACCCGAACTCCTCCATTTTCTTATTGAACCAAAATCTTGCATATAATGGATGCCTGCCCCTTGATTAGGTGTCTAACTAATTTTTTTGGAAATTAAAACAATATTGTTGATCTTGTGAGGGAATATACGAGGGGTGTTTAAGACTCGATCCTTTCATTCACTAAGGAAACCTCGGTGAAAACTTCAGACAATTGTCGGTGGTTAGGATTCGAACCACGACCTCCTGATCAGAGCCTCGTGCTTTACGCTTGAGCCACCACGTCCGGCTTACTCCCCACAATTATTTCGTATTAGTACGGTTAAAGTAACCCTTTGGTTCCTCCCCTAAGGTCCACGTCCGACACGCCACACGGGGCATCAAGCCCTAACCAAATGCGCGGACTGTGTGTACACAAATTCTCCCAGCTTCGCACTTCAGTCACCAACCAGAGTATCCACGCGGGCACCAAGGAGTTCTCCACTACCTGAGCAGAGTGTTGATTGTAGTAACCCTGGTTCCCCCCTAGTCCACGTTCCGCACCCACACGGGGCATCAAGCCTACCCAATTGCGGGGACTGTGGTAACCATTCTCCCAGCTTCGCAACTTCAAGTAACCACCAGAGTATCGCCGCGGGCCCCAGGATTCTCCACCACCTGAGCAGAGTGTTGATTGTAGTAACCCTGGTTCCTCCCCTAGGTCCACGTCCGCAACCCCACACGGTCATCAGCCCTACCATGGCGGGGACTGTTTGTAAACAGTTTTCTCTCAGCTTCGTGCAAACTTCAAGTACCAACCAGAATATCCACGCGGGCACCCACGGGAGTTTCTCTACTACCTTGAGCAGAGTGTTTGATTGTAGTAACCCTGGTTCCTCCCCTAGGGGGGGGGGCCACGCCGCACACCCCACGGGCATCAAGCCCACTACCAATGCGGGGACTGTGGTAAACAGTATCTCCCAGCTTCGCAACCTCAAGTACCACCAGAGTATCCACGCGGGCACCAAGGATTCTCCCACTAACCTGAGCAAGAGTGTTGATTGTAGTAACCCTGGTTCCTCCCCTAGGTCCAACGTCCCGCACCCACACGGCCATCAAGCCCTACCAATGCGGGGCCTGTGGTAACAGTTCTTCCCCAGCTTCGCAACTTCAGTAACCACCATAGTATTCCCCCACGCGGGCACCAAGGAGTTCTCCACTACCTGAGCAGAGTGTTGATTGTAGTAACCCTGGTTCCTCCTCTAGGTCCACGTCCGCACCCACACGGGCATCAAGCCCTACCAATGCGGGGACTGTGGTAAACAGTTCTCCCAGCTTCGCAACTTCAAGTACCACATCCACCAGAGTAATCCACCGCGGGGCACCAAGGAGTTCGCCACTACCTGAGCGAGTGTTTGATTTATGTAACCCTGGTCCCTCCCCTAGGTCCACGTCCCGCACCACACGCATCAAGCCCTACCAATGCGCGGACTGGGGTAAACAGTTTCTTCCCCAGCTTCGCAACTTCAAGTACCACCAGAGTAATCCACGCGGGCACCAAGGAGTTCTCCACTACCTGAGCAGAGTGTTGATTGTAGTAACCCTGGTTCCTCCCCTAGGGGCCACGTCCGCACCCACACGGCATCAAGCCCTACCAATTCGGTGACTGTGGGTAACAGTTTCTCCCAGCTTCGGGCAACTTCAAGTAACCACCAGAGTATCCACCCCGCGGGCACCAGGAGTTCTCCTACTACCTTAGCAAGTGTTGATTGTAAGTAACCCTGGTTCCATCGCTCTAGGTCCACGTCCCGCACCCACACGGGCATCAAGCCCTACCAAGCGGGGGACTGTGGTAAACAGTTATTCTCCCATCTTCGCACTTCACAAAGTACCACCAGAGTATCCACGCGGGTACCACGGAGTTCTCCACTACCTGAGCAGAGTGTTGAATTTGAGTAACCCTGGTTCCGCCCTGGTCCAGTCCGCACCCACACGGGCACAAGCCTGACCAATGCGGTGGGACTGTTGTAAAATCAGTTCTCCCAGCTTTCGCAACTTCAAGTACCACAGAGTTCCACGCGGGCCCCAAGGATTTCTCCACTACTTGAGGCAGAGTGTTGATTGTATTAACCAATGGTTCCTTCCCTAGGTCCACGTCCGCACCCACACCGGCATCAAGCCCCTACCAATGCCGGGACATGTGGTAACAGTTCTCCCAAGCTTTCGCAACTTCAAGTACCACCAGAGTATCCACGCGGGCACCAAGGAGTTCTCGCACTACCTGAGCAGAGTGTTTGATTGTAGTAACCCGGTTCCTCCCCTAAAGTCCACGTCCGCACCCACACGGCATCAAGCCCTCCAATGCGGGGACTGTGGTAAAACAGTTCTCCCAGCTTCGCAACTTGCATAACACCAGAGTATCCACGCGGCACCAAGGAGTTCTCCACTACTGAGGGCAGAGTGTGTTGATGTAGTACCCCTGGTTCCTCCCCTAGGTCCCAACGTCCGCACCCACACGGGCAAAATCAAGCCCTACCCATGCGGGGGACTGTGGTTAAACAGTTTCTCCAGCTTCGCTAACTTCACGTACCATCCAGAGTGATCCCACGACGGGCACCATGGAGTTCTCCCTACCTGAAGTTCAGAGTGTTGATTGTAGTAACCGCTGTTTCCTCCCCTAGTTTCCACGTCGCAACCCCCACCAAGGCATAAGCCTACCAATGCGGGGACTGTGGTAAACATTCTCCCAGCTTCGCACTTCAAGGTTGGTATCCACCAAGTAATCCACGCGGGCACCAAGGAGTTCTCCACTACCTGAGCAGAGTGTTGATTGTAGTAACCCTGGTTCCTCCCCTAGGTCCACGTCCGCACCCACACGGGCATCAAGCCTAACAATTGGGGACTGTGGTAAACAGTTTCCTCAGCTTCGCACTCAAGTACCACCGAGTAATCCCCGCGGTAACCAAGGAGTTCTTCCACTACCTGAGCGAAGTGTTGATTGGTAGTAAGCCCTGGTTCCGCCCCTAGGTCACGTCCGCACCCCACACGGGCATCAAGCCCTCCAATGCGTGGACTGTGGTAACAGTTCTCCCAGCGTCGCAACTTCAAGTACCACAAGTATCCACGCGGGGCACCAAGGGTTTCTCCACGACCTGCCCGGAGTGCGGCAAGTACTTCAACGACCGCGGGTACCTGTCCTCGCACATGAAGATACATCTCAACAAGAAGGAGGTAATTATATTGTTTTTTATATATATATATATATTATTTACTTTTTTATTTTATTTTAAATTTTATTTTGTATTTTATTTTGTATTGATTTTTTACAACCGATGATTGTACTGGACACACATAGGGCACGTCACAAAAAAAATGTATATAATGAGACACGTATAGGACTAATCTACAAATACAAATACCTTTGTTTTCACTTCACTATTACATTATTTTCCTTTATTGCACTTGTTTTTCCCTTTGTTATTATTATTTTAATTTACTTATTCAAATAATCTCATAAAAAAAGTGGTGCCCTAAATGATTTTAAAAGACCACCTGACATATAGTTTCATTCGCCCGTTACAATTCATTGAGTAAGAGTACGTCACGTTGTATTAGAATTTAAGATTTATTTCGTATACTTAATTCAAAATATTTAATCGATATGTCTTTTACTGTTATTGTCGTTATTATTTTTATTTTTCGTAGGGAATCTGCTCAGGGTTCAATGCATGCTACATTAGCGTTTGGAAAATGGTTTGAGGATGTCCGAGGAGTGAAAATCTCCTGCTTTTCGGATAAACTTCTGAAGAAAACCCTCGGAAAAAATCAGTTACGATTGCCAGCTGCGGGATTCGAAACCATGACCTCTCGAATTAGTCACTCGCACTTTACGATTGAGCTTCATCTATCGGTGTGTTATTATGTACAAAAACACAATTAAGGAAAACACAAGCAATCCGATTTGCCATGAAATTTTAACTGGAATACTTGTTTCAGGTTTTGAAATTATATTTGGTCATAACCCTAATAATTCTACTTCATTAACCATCGCCTCACAGTGGTTATGTTGGCGTGTTTCTTACTACACAATGATGTAAAAACTTGCTTTGCTGCCACTTTTCTGAAAGTGACTGGTAATAATAATAATTGGTTACTTTTGATAACGTGTAGCCAACGTTGCACAATTTTGTTGCATTATCTTGGCAAAAACTGCATGCATGGTTCGAAAACACGCTAATTTAGTACAAGTTTTTCGTTGTATTTTGTCTTTGAACACAAGATAAATTATGATGTGCAATTTCCAAAGAAAATTAATTGCTAGTTATCTTACGTTCCAAAAGTTGTTACCGCTGACTCGTTTAATAATTACTTTAAGTGTTGCCACAAGAACGAAATCACCTCCGTTAAGCTCATCAACATGTATAAAAAATGTATAATCCTTCAAAAACGTTTTGCAATAATAATTATGATTGTTGGTATTCTTGAGATGATACGTGGTAAACGTTTTGTCTGTATTGGTTTTCTTAACAACTGATGGCAACAGCGCACATACTTGGTGTTTGAGAGCCCCCCCCCCCCGGTGCTGTGTGAGTGTGTGTTCCTTTCACTACTTTCAGTCATGGCCAATTAAGAAAAAATCTACTTTTTGGAGTGGACTTAAAATTAAAATTTGAACAAAAACTGTAGCTTAAGTTTAAAATGTAAAATTTTGTCCCAATTGTCCTTAACAATCATTATACAAACTGTCTTAAAAAATCATATATAAAAATATTGAAAATACAAAAAACTCAAAACAAAGCGAAGGTGAATTGTTAGC
>JAMZAV010001855.1:0-129996 GCA_024449915.1 Sweltsa coloradensis
TCGACACTTTAATGTTATGACAATGAAAATAATCAATTGATATCTGAAGGATGGAGTTTAAGTATACAACACGCGTCTCGGCTACAGATACAGTTATTTGAAGAGATGCACGGTTCCACGCGATTTGTGTATTACGTCAAGTATCGAAGCAACAACTTGTGTGCCGTCTCAACTCGTCGTGCGAACGAGGGTTCAGTTTGTGAACAGGATTAAATCAAAACAAAGATTAGCCCTTGACACTTCCACCCTCCGTGACCTTTTACAACTAGCTGTAAACGGACCACCCGCCGAGGTCTACGATCCCAGTCGGGCCATAGACAAGTGGTATTTCACGGCTCCAGGGAAACGTCATGTGGGTGGGCACAAGCGCAAGCTGGCGGTAGCCGATTTATAGGTAAGCCCTATTATTATCCTGCACTATTCATTTACAGTATTGCAAATATGAAAACTCAATTTTAAATAGTTCATCTGAATTGATTTTATTTGGCAGACGCGAGACGTCAGTTCCCGGGCCTACTTTTACGCGGACGTAGGAATTTAATCTAATCAAATTTAATTTAAACAGTTACAAATATATGCAACTTTGGCATCATATTTCACGGTTGTTTTATACCAAAATTTCGCCTCAAAACGCGTTCTAGGGCCATTTTCTTTGTTCTAAACTCAAAAAAAATTTCGCCTGTGGCGAAATTTGACTCCGGCGGCCCAGCTGCCCACGCAACCTAGTTGCGAGTGCAAATTCGTATTTGCGAGTGACTTGTAGGTGGAATTTTCAAGGGTTGACATAGTGTGTCCCATAGTTTACATTAACCCCCTAACACCAAGGAATTAATGCCGATAATCTGAAATAACGAAAAAAAAGGTCGGCCTATTTTTGACACTATAAGCTGATATGGTAACAAATCTATGTTAAACCAGAAACACCCTTTTAACATGTTTTGGGGAGATTCCTGAAGGAATCTGGCCCAGGTGGCTTCGAGTTCATTGTGGTTTTTCGCAGATTGTAGCGAGGCTCGGCTGGAACATCTAGAACAGAAACCTACTAGTTAGTCACTCAAATAAATTCGGTGCCCCGAGTTCGATATTCACCTTCAACGATCCTTATTCATTACACAAGGTTCCCATACAGCAACGATAATGTATAAATATTAATTTTGAATAATAATGTTAACCTCATATTTATATTGAATGATCATGTACTGAATATTTATTTTGAACATAATATTAGAAGACGGATATTTGTTTAACTTTCAGAGAATGTGTGTTAAGTAAAATAAACCATTGTCCATTGATATTCATATTTTTACTTAAAACTCTTTAAAGGGTATATAGATTACCACCACTTTTCAAAATCTACACAAATAAATCTGCCAGTTTTTCATACTTATAACCCGCGTAAAAAGCTGGTTTGTTTGTCGGAATTTTTGCAAACTATCCCACCCCTTTCAGATTTTTTCCAAAAATATATTTTTGTTGAAAATAACTCGTCTCGGGGGTATAAACACTCCAAAACATACTTAGCACTTAAAAGGTTAAATGGATAAATTCCAATGATTAGAAGAATTTTTGAAATGGTTCAAAAATCTAATTTAGTATAAATTGTCCGGGATGTCCCAGATATTTTGTTTGCCTGTAGTAGCTTCAATTCAATTTCAAAAAAATTATTTTTAAAATAAAATAAAATTTTAGATTTTTTTCAACTTGGATGTCAATTTGGAATCCAAAATCAGCATGTTGTAACGTTACAGCCCTACCCCTTGTATTTTTATATTTTTCACTGTTTAAATCTATCTATGTATTTCATATCATGTGGAACTTTCAGTATTTTCAAGGCCTTAAGTCATATTTTTCTAACTTGTTCAAGCCAGTGTGAATCTGCATCTAGGCATGCAAAGGCCAACCTTAGGGTTGAAGGTGTGGAATGTGAAGTTGTGGAGCCGAGGCTCATGTTTTTGGTTTCGGGTTTACCAGAGTGGCCTAGAAGTGACGTCACCCCATGTTAAATACGGAACGTCCTGGAAAAGTGCGTTGGCTTCAACTTTCGACGGCCGCGAGCAAGGGTTGTGGAATGCGGCAAGCATAAATGGCAACGTCGGTGACTAAAACCAACGGAAGTGTGTATTTTTGCGAAGTTTGTGAGTCGACGAATCGCGAACCCCGAACGACCCGCGGAATTTTGGAAACCCAAAGAAAGGCTGACCAATGGCAGTGTCCAGAGAGACACCCTGACCGGATGGCGAGGCCGAGCAAAAACCCCGGACGAGGCGAGGCAGGCAGGAGCAACCACCTCGATCACAGTGGGTCACGCTTTGGAACCGGACGGTTGAGTCCGGGGGTGCACGTGTAGTGCCAGCGGGGTGACCTGCCCTGCGAGCGCCATCATGGTCTTTGGAGCCTCCGTCTATCCGGAGTGGCCGACTAGGGCTAGGGAGTTGGTCTTTTCTCACCTTTTTTTATTTTTGTTAAAACCCTATTTCGGAAGTATCCGACGCGTTTTTGGTGTACCCTATGTAAGGGGGAACCGACAACAGTACCGTCTAACAATGACGACCCGGCGAGTCCCACGGTAATTTCTAAACCACTACAGAGTTGCGGGGAGCCATGCGCTCACATCAAGTTTATAGTTCCTGTCTTCGGATTGGCTTTGCGGTGTCGAGATAGGGTGCACGTGTTTGTGCCAATAAATATAAGACCACGTGGTGAGTAACCACCACTTTGGCTAGACCAAGGGCATCTCTCCCTCTACGAAAAACATCTGGGGCTGTGGTAAGCTAAATTAGACATTCTGGGCGAGTAGCCGAGAGGAAGCAGTCCGGACGCCAGGTCCGCGTCCGCCACTGGACGCCTTCCCGTAGGCTAGGCCTACCTACGCGCAGGAGCGCGTCACCGCTTGCAGCCGCATCTTTTCCCCCCCCCCTCTTCACTCAAGACCAAGGAACAGGATCGGACTTTGTAGTGAGACCGAGAGGACTTTGGAGGAGGAGAGCTTTGGTGTTTACTTGTATCTTTATTGTAACGCTGGTATCTCATGTATGTATTTTTCTTTTGCCTAAATTTTGGATCCGATCATAACTTCACATGAACCTAACTTTATTGTTGTAATTTAAATTCATTGTTTTGAAACCAGTAAAGCCCACTAAAAGTACACAGTTTTTTCACTTCATAGTGCATGTTTGTCCCCTGCTTTCCTCAACTCAAGCGTAGTTTTTGCTAGGGCCCTCAGCCCACACCACGCCGCTTCTCGGGTGGTTGCCCTACTTTTAGCAGCAGTGCCCGGGGCCCCTGAACGAGCTTGGAGCGGACCCCGACGGCGCGGCTCACCATTGCGTGCCTGATAAGGTGGGTTCGCTACCCCCAGTGGGTAGTGTACTGGACCGTGCTAGGTTGCACTGTCGGTACACTCTGGTTGTTGTGTTTTTGGTTTTTGTGTTGCGTTGTTGTGTTTTCGATTTGATTTCTGTGTCTCTCGGGTTTTGGTAGTCTCAGCTCTCCGCGAGCTAAGCTTAGGGCAAGTTAGCGAGTCAGGCATAGGGTTAGGGGCGGGTGACCTACGCCTACACCACCCCCGACCTAAAGTGGCTCCAATTGGTGGGTCACGAGTGAATCACACTCTGGCGCTGGTCGGGTCCTCCGGGCAAGGTGGTGTCGGTAAAAGGTTGCGACGTGACTTCATAGGCAGGTTAGGCCACGTAGGGCTTAAAGGGGTAGAGCCTAGGGACGTGAAGTCACAAAGTGGCGCCCAACGTGGGGCACGATTCACCACGAACCGAGACGTAGGACGGAGCACGTTGGTCGCGAAGTCACAAAGTGGCGCCCCAACGACGGGCACGTTTCACCACGTCCCGAGGTGTACAGATTGGGCACGAGGTAGGACCTACCCATCGTCACCACGACCCGAGACGTACAAGTCAAGTCAGTAGATCACAACGTGCGGGGCATGGATAGTCACCACGACGCGAGAGTAGATCACGTAGGCCGCGAATCGAGTCGTTCAGCAGCGGACAAGATGGCGGACAGCCGCAAATCGAGGTGTAGCAACAATGTAGAGGTACCGGCCATGTTCGTAGAACCAGGAGTGGTGTATGTACGCGAAACGGAGCAGGGCGAACAGGAAGTGTTACGGGACTGTTCCTTCAATGGCGAATCGGGCGCAGAAACCGGAGAGTTGACGACCACGGTGGAGTCTGAGAACGAGAGCATGGAGACCGAGCCTGGGGCGTGTCTAGAGGGCACCGAGTACGTCACGAGGCGCGAACTAGGGGAAAACCTAGACAGGGTGTGCGCGGAGCAGACGACATGCTACAAGAGTGACTTGGCGGGCTTTTTCGCGATGCTGGAAGCAAGTTGGAAAACGAGAGAGCGAAGCGCGAGAAAGAAGGTACCGAAAGCGGACGCGGGGGCGCGAGGCGCGTTGGACAGAGAGAGACAGGCAGTTGGACAGGTTACGAGCGCGAGCGGAAAGAGAGACAGGCTCGGACCGATGAGGAAATGGGAGCTGCAGCCAAGAGAGCGCAAGACAATCTGTTGACACGGACGGCCGTCCTCGATAAAAAGATTAGCCAGGTGGCACAATTTGTGACCGAAGTAGGAGAAACTGTCAAAGCCGAGCTAGAGGCAATCAACGCCACGATCGTGGACAAGGTAGAAGTGAGCGTGCAAGACGCCACCACCGAAACGCGCGACGCCGTAGCAAGCCTAAGTGGCAACGTCGTGATGTTGGCGGAGCAGCTGGCAACGATGCGCAGCCAGGTCGCGGAGAGCGCGAGAGAGCGCAGCGCGAGAGAAGAGAGCGCGAGAGAGCGCAGCGCGAGAGAGAATAGCGCGAGAGAGCGAGGCGAGGAGAGAAAGAGAGAGGCGCGCGTCGCGACGGTACCGAACGAACGGTGGACCGATAAGAGAGTCGAGAGCGATCGGGGTAATCGAGATGTCCAGGAAGTGCTTATCGAAGCGAGGCGTAGCAAGACGTATGGGTACGGTATGCGCCGAATCAAAGAAAGCACCTGGAGGGATTGGTACCCGACCACAAGAAGTGTGGCGAGTGTACACCGCATAACAACTTCAAAGTTGTTCATGTTTGGACCGGAAGCAGGGGCCGTGTCGGCACAGCTGGACCCGAGCGCCACTGAAGGTTGGCTAATGACCGTAGTGTTGGAAAGAAGACACGTAGCTGTGTGGGTGTCAGGCCGCACTAAAACACTGGACAGTGGTAAAGGTAGCCAAACCCGGGTGAGAACGGAAAATTTAATGATTTTCACACAGGAGACGAGAGTGAAAATGAAATGTGCATTTCCGACTCACTGCCCCGCGTCAAAGAGACTCATGAAGAGATCGCGGCACAAAAATCGCCAGACGATAGACAGACAACCACCCGACTGTTAGCCAAGAGAGCTCGAGGGTAGGAAACCGGATCTATGTCAAGAAAGCCTAAGTGCTCACTAGATCGCGGAATAGTTTTAGCTGTCTAGTTTTAGTAAGTTGCGTCAGCGAGTCTCCGAGCAGGGAAGACTGGGGGGTAGTCCCCTCCCCCACACCCCGGAACACAAGCGAGAGAGAGCTTGGAGGGTAGACCCGTGTTGTTATGCTCCCGCCTTCCCGGAAGCGCTCTCTAACTTGACTAGATACTAGTGTTGCTAACTGACTAGTGTAGTAGTTTAATGTCGACCGTATGTCCGGTTCTGAATAAAACTGACGTAATGACAGACTAGTTGGCTAAACAGGGGTACAGTGATTAATTAGTATGTAATCCAGGTAGAACACCTCGTCCCTGGGATACTACATTGGCGACGGAGGGTAAATTAATGCATTCGACATCTGAAAAGAAGGTAGGAAGGTAGTTATATTAACAGTTTGCATAGGCCTAGACCACCGGAATTGTTCAATCATGTCCGGTGAAAACGGCGTGCAGCCTTTCGACTGCTCAGGTGACCAGACAACAGTGGGACAACGCTGGACGCGTTGGCTTAGGGGATTTGAATATTATGCAAAAAAGTGCTAATATTACAAACCCTCAAAGAAAGAAGGCAACGTTGTTGCATAAAGCAGGTCTGGATGTACAGGACGTGTATCACAGTCTGCCAGCGGCAGGGGCAGATGGAGGTTCCAATGTTTATTTGGATGCTGTCGCAGCGTTGACTGTGAAGTTCACACCTAGGAGTAATATTCCTTACGAAAGGATCAAGTTCCGTGCACTTAGCCAACAAGAGGGGGGAGTCTATTGATAAGTTTGAGGTTAGGTTAAGGCGCCAGGCTCTTTACTGTGGGTTTGACACACCCCATAGATGAACACCTGCGTGCCCAAAATATTGGACAAAGTTTTTTCTAAGCAACTCAAGAGAAAACTTATCAAAAATAGGTCCAGATATGACCCTACAGGCTGGGTTGGACACAGCTCGATCTGGGGAGGATGCCAACCAGCGCGAGCTAGGAAGGGAGCAGGGAAGCGCGGGCCTAGGGTCTGGGTCTGCCTGACAAGCAAGCTGGAGTGAACAAGGTAAGCCTAGGCCTAGATAGGTCAAAGAAAATAAATGCTTTGCATGTGGCTATGTGGGACACATGAAAGGTAGTGATGGGTGTCCAGCAAAGAACAAAGAATGCCATCTGTGTCATCAGATTGGGCACTTTGGAGCTTGCTGTAGGAAGAAAAGTAAACAAAAAGGGGAACGCACTAAAGGAAACACAGGAAAAAAAGAGAAAAGCAAGGTTAGACAAGTTAATGTCGATTCAAATACAGACGACGAGTCGGAAGATCGCCGCGACTATGCTTTCGGAGTGACCAGAGTTAACCAGCTGAACGGTTCTTTTGACCTATTGAAAGTCAAGGTGGGTGGAATTGGTTTGGAGGTTATGGTTGACTCAGGAGCTACATGTAATGTAGTAGATGAAGAAACGTGGACTCGCTTAAAGGAAAAAAAAGTTGACTGCTGCTCTTCATTATCTAGTAAGGCACTCTTTCCATATGGTAGTAAAACCCCCCTGACTGTCCTGGGTAAATTCCAAGCAGATGTAGAGGTAAGACCCGGTCCGAAGGTAAGCGCTTTGTTCTACGTAATCAAAGGCAAGGGTGTGCCACTTCTTGGGAAAGAGACTGCAATAAAACTAGGAGTTTTGAAGATAGGCCTGCAAGTGAATCAGATCGAAAGGGCCCAATAAGCCTAAGCCTGTATTGGGAAAGTTGAAAGATTTTCAAATGAAACTTCCCATTAACCATGATGTGAAACCAGTGTACCAACCATTGAGAAGAGTTCCTGTGCCCCTTCAAAGAATACTAGAAACTAAACTTCAAGAGTTGGAAGACCAAGATATCATTGAGAAGATTGATGGCCCATCGCAGTGGTCCTCGCAGCTCGTGGTCGTCCCCAAGGGTAATGGAGATGTCAGGATTTGCGTTGACATGCGTCAGGCAAATACTGCGGTGGAAAGAGAGAAACATCACATACCAAGTTTTGATGAGGTACTCCCTGATCTAAGGGACAGTAAATTTTTTTAGTAAACTTGATATTGACAGCGCTTTTCACCAATTGAATTGATCCCAGAATCAATAAGAGAGATAACAACCTGTGAACATTTTCATATGTACCTGTATGGAAGAGATACTTTCGACCTGATCACCGACAATAAGCCCATCGAATGCATATTGTCACCAAAAGGTAAACCATGTGCCTAGGATAGAGCGATGGATGTTAAGATTACAATCCTATAACTATCACATTGTACATCGCCCTGGAAAGTCTAATATTGCTGACCCCTTATCTAGGCTGTTGGATCCGGGAAAATGTAAGACAACTTTTGATGCTGAAAGGGGAGAAATGTCTTCAAATCATAGTTCAGTCATCAACACCAGTAGCACTAAGATTGGAGGATATCGAAGATGCTTTTGAAATGATATGGAGCTTCAGTCTGTATCTCGTAGTCTCGAATCGGGGTTCTTGGAGTGATGACTCGAGCAAACCATTTCATGCATTTGCCACTGAACTGAGCAAGGTAGGAAATATCATCTTGCGTGGAAATCGTTTGATAATGCCAGTGCTCTCAGGCAGCAAACCATGGAATGGCCCACGAGGGTCATCCGGGAATGTCAGTAATGAAGCAAAGATTACGATCTAAGGTATGGTGGCCGGGGATTGATAGGGAATGTGAGACATTTGTCAAGACTTGTCATGGTTGCCAGCTTGTCACTGCACCTGATGTTCCGGAGCCTATTCGTACAACATCACTGCCAAGCCGCCCTTGGCAAGACATAGCTGTAGATTTTCTAGGACCCCTACCATCAGGACATTACTTACTAGTCACTATTGACTACTACAGTGGATTCTTTGAAGTGGACATCATGAAGTCCATTACCGCTGAGAAAACAATCGAGAAACTTAAACCGATTTTTGCTAGTTTTGGGTTTTCCTTCATCCATTAGGTCAGATAATGGACCCCAATTTGCCAGTGAAGAGTTCAAGAAATACTGCGGAGAAAATAATATTGATCTACGTTTCACAAACACCGTTGTGGCCGCAGGCTAACGGGGAGGTGGAGCGCCAAAATCGTTCTTTGTTAAACGTCCTGCGTATTGCACAAGCAACAGGACAAGATTGGAAAGAAATTCTACTTCAGTATCTAATTTTATACCGTAATACTTCGCATTGTACTACAGGCGTAAGCCCTGCCGAACTTCTTTACCGTAGGAAATCCGAGACAAGTTACCAACTTGGGAGGCAAAAACAGTGGATGATGGTGAAATCAGAGACCGGGACCTTGAAAGGAAATGGAAAGGGAAGGAATATGCAGATAAATCACGACGCGCTAAGGAAAGTGTGATAGTGGAAGGAGATTATGTTTTGATGAAGCAAACAAAACTAACAAACTAACTACTCCCTACTGTCTACCCTACCCAAGTAGTGTCAAAGAACGGGAACAGTATTACCGTTCAAACTCCTGACCGTGCCCGCTATACCCGGAACTCTACCATTTTAAGAGGTTCCATACCAGAGATTCCCACTCTGGTTCCCTACCTGAAATTCCTTCTGAGCCTAATAACAAGGCTCTACAAAATGGAGATGTGCAGAACCCTGGGACGCAGGAGGTCGTTCGAGCTGACGTTCCGCCCGAGAGCCCAAGATCACCGGTCCAGGTGAAACCCAGGCCGCAGAGGGAACGAAGATTGCCTATACGTTACCAAGACTAAGCAAAGACAATTCTTATACTCTGTGGTTTCATTTGATTACATTTAAGAACTTGATTGACATTCTTCATAAATTCATTATGTACTAGTTATTCTATTTTCAACTATATATTTGATACTCTTATTTGTATTACTATTTTAATTGTTGTAAAGAGGGATTGTTGTATGCTCCCGCTTCCCGGAAGCGCTCTCTAACTTGACTAGATACTAGTGTTGCTAACTGACTAGTGTAGTAGTTTAATGTCGACCGTATGTCCGGTTCTGAATAAAACTGACGTAATGACAGACTAGTTGGCTAAACAGTGTACAGTGATTAATTAGTATGTAATCCAGGTAGAACACCTCGTCCCTGGGATACTACAACCCGGACCTAGCGTCAAGAAGGCTTAAGTGCTCACCTAGGATCACGGAGGAAGTGAATTGTTTTATAATGTGCATTATCTTAGAATAGATATGTAAAGTGACCCTTATACCGGGAGTGCCATAGCTGGTGTAAATGCCTTTGAGCTGACCAATGAGCACGGTACCGTAAGGGGTTGTAAAACGTAAATATGACGTAGGTAGTAACGTTAAGTACGTACGGCGAGTTGTAAGATGCTGGAAGCAACTGTCAGGTCACCCACAGTACAAGTGAACCAGGCTGCACGGGGTTGTCAGGTGGCACCCACGGCGATAAAGTGGCAAGGGGATGCAGAGGACACCCAAGGCGACCTAGGTGGCACGTACTAGGGGACGCTCAGAAGACAATGTTGCAGTGTACAAAGTAACACCTAAGGCAACGTGAAGGGGGTGTACAATGTAGTTAACCTCAAGAAGTATGTACAGAAGTCCGACGCGTAGTGAGCGTTCGTTGTACAGAATAGCGTAGTGCAGTGAAAAGAGTAGGCGCGTGAGTTGACAGGAGGATCGAACCCCGGACCGCGACGTCAAGTCTGTGCGTGACGCATCGAGAGAGGAGAGCGGCTGGTAGAGAGAGAGAGCCAAGCCGAACGGGTAGAGCGAGAGCGACGCTGGAGAGCAGTCACCAAAGTACGAGCCTTCGCTGCGGCGATGAGTCAGGCAGCCGAGCGACGAGAAGAGTAGACCAGCGCGGGTCACTGACCGGAGTTGCTGAACTGGCAACGCAGCGCACACGCACCCCTAGAGCGAAGAAGGGTTTGCTCGACGCGAGACACACGAAGTAAGACGTGGGAGGACTTGGGACTACGCCTGCGAGGCAAATGCAGTTTGTCACCAGTCAGAGGACGGGACAAGACTGGAGGTAGCTACGGTACATTGAGTGGAGAGCCGGGACCACCGTGGACTTAGGGGTCATTGGGTCACTTGTGCGTGTAGAACAGTCCCCCACCAGGGTGAGTTTCCTGGGTGGCTGGATGTTGCTGAGAGAGAGAGAGCACAAGAGTGGACGCCTTTTAGCCGAGTCCAGCGCTGAGTCGCTGAGCCGTGCCTTGATGTGTTTGAGAGTCCTGTGTGGACCGTGGAGTACGTAGCGTGTTGTTGTTGTTTGGGGCTTACCACCCTGCCCGCCGCGTTAGTTTCTGGGTTATCATGTTAGGCAAGTTTAGTTCCCACGCGTGTAGTAGTTGTTTGTTTTTTTTTTGTGTGTAGTCAAGTAAAGACGTCCTTGAGTTAGAGAACTCTTTTGGTGTGTGTGACGCGAAGTTTTTATTGCGCTTGGTGTCGACCTTTTTAAGTAGTTTCGGTCAACCAACGGGTTGACGGAGTGGTGGCTTGTGTTTTGTTTGTGCCTGTGGGCGTTTCTCGAGTGGACCGTGTCCCTCGATTGAGTAACAGTCAGTAGTTACGCGGTAGTTTTGGTGTCCCTGGGACAGTGGTTTGTTCTTGTGTTTGTTCAGCGAGTTTGTTTTGTAAATGTAATTGTAATTAGCCTGCGTGGCGTGTAGGCTCAGAGTAGCGTTTTTAAAGTCCATCTGCGGCAACCTAAATGTAATTGCTTTTAGTTGAGAGTTAAGTAGGCGCAGCGCGCGTCGTGTACGTGTGGTTAGACGTCCGTCTAGTGCGACGTGAGTGTTTCGTGTATTTCCTACGTGGAATGCGTGTAGTTTGGTGAACAGGGTTCACGTGCGTAGAAGCAGTAACTAGCTGCGTACGATCGCAGAACGTTTTGTGAAGAAGACAGCGTCCGGGACTCGATCGCGAGGCGGGAGTGGAAATCGGCCGTTCCACGACCCGTACGAGCTAGGTTCAGTCCGGTCCGGCTGAGGAGTGGGCGTAGCGCCTAGGAGAGAGAGAGAGCGAGCGTGCGACCAGGGTGTACTGACAGGGAGGCGTGGCACGTCAGGCGTGCTAGTGGACGTCAGCTGTCGCTGGAGCGCACCAGCTGTGAAGGGGCGTTGGCGCTCGGCCTTCCGCACTACTTGGAGTAGACGGAGAGGCGTAGTGGAGCAGGTGACAGGGGTCTCCTTGAGACACCTGGGAACGACTAGAGGTTGTTGCACCTAGCGTCCTGGGGGGTGGTTGGACCCTGAGTTTTGGTGTTAGTGTAACCTATAGGGTTTCTTGTTTACTTTTGTGTGTTTGTGTAGTCAAACAATCTCTAATTTGAAAGTCATTTTGAAGTTCCCCTGAGGAACAGTAGAATCTCCCTAAGATTTTAATTTGCTGAGTTGCGACAAGTTGCCGATTGTGTGACGCACTCAGAAGCTGTGTGCACTGGGATTTGTGAAAAATGTCTAAATTATGCCAGGCATGTGCCGGCATGATTTTTGTGTGTGTTAACTACATGTCAACTTGAGGTCACTGGGTGAGGTCAAGGTGTCATGGAGTTAGGGGGGTCACTGTAACGTTACAGCCCTACCCCTTGTATTTTTATATTTTTCACTGTTTAAATCTATCTATGTATTTCATATCATGTGGGACTTTCAGTATTTTCAAGGCCTTAAGTCATATTTTTCTAACTTGTTCAAGCCAGTGTGAATCTGCATCTAGGCATGCAAAGGCCAACCTTAGGGTTGAGGGTTGTGGAATGTGAAGTTGTGGAGCCGAGGCTCATGTTTTTGGTTTCGGGTTTACCAGAGTGGCCTAGAAGTGACGTCACCCCATGTTAAATACGGAACGTCCTGGAAAAGTGCGTTGGCTTCAACCTTCGACGGCCGCGAGCAAGGGTTGTGGAATGCGGCAAGCATAAATGGCAACGTCGGTGACTAAAACCAACGGAAGTGTGTATTTTTCCAAGTTTTGTAGTCGACGAATCGCGAACCCCGAACGGACCCGCGGAAGTTTGAAACCAAGAAGGCTGACCAATGGCAGTGTCCAGAGAGACACCCGTGACCGGATGGCGAGGCCGAGCAGAAAACCCCGGACGAGGCGAGGCAGGCAGGAGCAACCACCTCGATCACAGTGGGTCACCTTTGGAACCGGACGGTTGAGTCCGAGGGTGCACGTGTAGTGCCAGCGTGGTGACCTGCCCCTGCGAGCGCCATCATGGTCGTGTGAGCCTCCGTCTATCACGGAGTGGCCGACTAGGGCTAGGGAGTTGGTCTTTTTCTCACCTCTTTTATTTTTGTTGAAACCTATTTCGGAAGTATCCGACGCGTTTTTTGGTGTACCCTATGTAAGGGGAACCGACAACAGTACGTCTGAACAATGACGACCCGGCGAGTGCACGGTAATTTCTAACACCACTACAGAGTTGCGGGGAGCATGCGCTCACATCAGTTTATAGTTCCTGTCTTCGGATTGGCTTTGCGGTGTCGAGATAGGGTGCACGTGTTTTGTGCCATAAAGTATAAGACCACGTGGTGAGTAACCACCCACGATGCTAGACCAAGGGCATCTCTCCCTCTACGAGAACATCTGGGGCTGTGGTAAGCTAAATTAGACATTCTGGGCGAGTAGCCGAGAAGGAAGCAGTCGGACGCCAGGTCCGCGTCCGCCACTGGACGCCTTCCCCGTAGGCTAGGCCTACCTACGCGCAGGAGCGCGTCACCGCTTGCAGCCGCATCTTTTCCCCCCCCCTCTTCACTCAAGACCAAGGAACAGGATCGGACTTTGTAGTGAGACAGAGAGGACTTGGATGAGTAGAGCTTTGGTGTTTACTTGTATCTTTATTTGTAACCCTGGTATCTCATGTATGTATTTTTCTTTTGCCTAAATTTCGGATCCGATCATTAACTTCACATGAAACCTAACTTCATTGTTGTAATTTAAATTCATTGTTTTGAGCCAGTAAAGCCCACTAAAAGTACACAGTTTTTCACTTCATAGTGCATGTTTGTCCCTGCTTTCCTCACTCATAGCGTAGTTTTTTGCTAGGGCCCTCAGCCCACACCACGCCGCTTCTCGGGTGGTTGCCCTACTTTTAGCAGCAGTGCCTGGGGCCCCTGAACGAGCTTGGAGCGGACCAGCGACGGCGCGGCTCACCACTTGCGTGCCTGATAAGGTGGGTTCGCTACCCCCAGTGGGTAGTGTACTGGACCGTGCTAGGTTGCACTGTCGGTACACTCTGGTTGTTGTGTTTTTGGTTTTTGTGTTGCGTTGTTGTGTTTTCGATTTGTTTTCTGTGTCTCTCGGGTTTTGGTAGTCTCAGCTCTCCGCGAGCTAAGCTTAGGGCAAGTTAGCGAGTCAGGCATAGGGTTAGGACGGGTGACCTTCGCCTACACCACCCCCGACCTAAAGTGGCTCCAATTGGTGGGTCACGAGTGAATCACACTCTGGCGCTGGTCGGGTCCTCCGGGCAAGGTGGTGTCGGTAAAAGGTTGCGACGTGACTTCATAGGCAGGTTAGGCCACGTAGGGCTTAAAGGGGTAGAGCCTAGGGACGTGAAGTCACAATGTTATTAAAAGACCAAGGAAAAAATTCTAAATTTCTTATAAAAAAATCACAAATTTCAAATTGCTAGGATAGAAAGCAAAATTTTGGGTCCCAGCCTCTTGCCCTATAAATGGTTTACCTTTCATGAATATAAATCGTCACTCATAAATTCATAATGTATCATTTTATACCGACAGTGTTGTTCGAGCGCTCGACTCTGATTCGGGAGGTCCCGGATTCGAATCTCGGCAAGACCGGCAATCCTGACTGAAGGTTTTTTCCGAGGTTCTCCTCGGTCGTTAATGCGAATGAAAGGGTTTGAGTCCCTCGGACATCCCTTCACATTTGTCCTATCCACAATATACCTAGTTAGTCACCTGCTGAAGAGGGTCACACTGGTTAAATCTGATGTATTTAGGGCGACGGTCGTCGCCCGCAACCAAGCGCATGTGACTGCTTAGGCGAGGACGAACTCGCGGCCCTGTATACAGCTACCCGAGTTGGGGGGGGGGTTATATAAAAAAATATATTGACACTTTGCTGAGTACATATTTTTTAATCATGGTAGGCGATGAAAAATATATAATTTTTTCCTATCCGCCTATCGTAGCCATGTTAAAATTGCATTCGTTGTCCACCAGTCACACAAATCCTTTCTGAAACTCTCCTATAGGAGACAATACGGAACTAGCCTTCATTCCAGAACTCAAATATCTTAACAACTAAAATATAATAATACAATTTTTTTTGTCTCAGGTTAATACTTTGTTGGATGAGCGTAGCAAAGATTCCATTTCACTACACTGGAGAAAAAAATCCGGAATGTTTTTTTTCATTCTTTCTTTCTTTCTTTCTTTCTTTCTTTCTTTCTTTTTTTTGTATTTTTGTCTGTTTGTTAGCACGATTTCGGCTAAACCGATACCCCAATTGCGATGAAATTTTCTGGAGACCTTTGAAATCTCTGGAATTAGAACTGCCACGTTTTTAAGCGCAATCAAAAGATTATTTCCCATAAAAATCCCAATTTTATGGTTATATTTTGTTTTTCTTATTTTTTCTGTTTGTATTTTTGTGTGTTTGTTAATACGATTCCCGCTAAACTGATACTCCAATTGCAATGCAATTTTCTGGAGGCCTTTGAAATCTCTAAACTTAGAACTGCCACGTTTTTGAGCGCAATCGAAAAATTATTTCTCATTAAAATTGCAATTTTACGATATTTTTAGATTTTAAAAACAATTCTTCGACTTATAACACCTTCATTATTTATCCGATTGTAATGATTTTTTCACAGAACCTTAATTTTATGAATTTATATATTGTTGTGAAATTTGAGCGCGATCAAAAAATAATTTCTCATGAAAATCGCAATTTTACACTTTTTTCGTTTAAAAAACAATTTGTTCGACTTATAACACCTACATGCTTTATCCAAACCAATTGTAATTATATTTTCACAGATCCTTAATTTTATGAATTTATATATTTGTGTTAAATTTGAGCGCAATCGAAAAATAATTTCTCACGAAAATCGCAATTTTACGCTTTTTTCGTTTAAAAAAAACATACGCTCATCCAACAACGCGCCTGAAAAAGCGTTTGCGAAGCTTCCTAGTCAATATTTAACGTGGAAAATTTGAATCTGGCTTCCCACCAAAAGATAACAGGAAAAGTAGTGTGACGTCATGTAAATAAATAAATAAATAAATTCATATTTAGAGGCCACCCACTCAGTCATATAACTGATTGAAGCGACCACGCCAACCCTGTAGGCCCCGACGCAATCGACGAGTGAGCGATAACCAACCAAAGATCAATATTTTTTTAAATAGGAAATATAGCAATCTGTGGTATTGACAGTGCGAACACCCGCGGAGCAACGCCAGAATCAACAAGGCCGATTCAGAACAACTCTGAATTTATTATGTGCCTTGTTGCTAGGATGGCTCCAAAGTCACCGTTTACAAAATCCTAAGTAGAAATCAGAAGATAAAAAACGGGAATTGAACCCTGGACCTTCTGCATAGGAAGCAGAGACGCTAACCACAAGACCAACGACCTCTATGCAGTTTGGCGCAGACTCAAAGGCGCACCGCTGTCTAAAAATAAATGGTAGGTATTCTACCATCCAGTCGGCGGTGGGTCAAACACATCCTAGCAGACAGCTGTTGTCACCGTGCCTCCTGTCATTCGTGCTACCGTTTCTCAATGATCCTTTTGATTTATATTAAAAGAAATGACGCTTTATAAGTTATAATAGTTGTATGGTGCCAATGTGTTTAAACACCACTCTAGAAACACCCGAGGAAGTATTTATATATGTGGCAAAATAACAAAACCGGTGAAAAGAATGGTTAAAAGCAGTAAGCGTAAGCGATAGCGCGAGAACCCGACCACGAACCAGAATTATATTCATACTGTAAGAAACTAAAATCTTTCCTCTTTGCGTGGATATACACTAGAAAAACGCTCAGTTGGACGCGTTGTTGAGCGAGCACCGGTACGTGCAACACGACCCGAGTACGACATTCCCATAATGTTACATACCAATAAGTCTTTAAGGTCTTGACCGATTTAGCTGAAAATTTGTAAAATAGGAGAGAATGGATAAAATCCACCGCCATCTAGAGGACCTTGACATCATTTCTTTGGGAAAACTATTTTACTCTTGATTTCTTCTAGGTGGCAGTACATAGTGACCAGAATTCTTGTGCGACTTTTCTGTCCATGGTAACGTTACTTTTGTTAAAATGTAATTTCTATCTACACTACTTATCGGATCAAAATAAAATTAACATATTCGTGACCGGACGGACATTCTAAATGATTTGGCTATCTCAGATTTTGTCGCCGTTTAGTTTTTAAAAAAAACTTTAGATTAACTTTAAGGCTATTCCACCGCGTTTTTCTATTTTCCAAAATATGCTACTTAGGGTGTGTCTGAAAATTATTCAAAGTCTAGGTCCAAATTCAAGTCCACGTCTAACAACGTAGCTAGGTACTGATTATCTGTCGATGGCGTGTAAAGTACTGTCTGAAAAGTCTTAAGTCTAGGTCCATTCTTGGTCCAAGTCGACAAATGGACCGAGCAATCGAAAGTGTACACTCGTTTTAGGTCCGATTCAAAATGGCCGTCCGCGACCACGAGAGAAACAATAAATGAATGCATTGTTTAAATAAAGGTAAACATTTAAGTTTTGTTTGTTTTTATCACGTATTTAATTGGTTTTACTAGATGTACAAATACTTTTAATAAACAAATACTTTACAAAGGACTCTCGAATGCACACCTAACCTAACTTTAGGTAGTGTTGACTTTGCCCGGCAGGCAGCTCTACTGTAGGCTAGTATAGCACTTTAACATTGAGTTGGACTTGGACCTACACCTGGACTTGGACCATAATTCAGACACACCCTAAGTCAAATTATAGTGAATGGCTTTGAAACATGGCTATTTTAGAAAATCAAAAATATTTTTTTCAAATTTTTCTGATCCGGTACACGGCCAATATAACCACCTCAAAATAATTTCCAACTTCAATTCGCCAAGGCACACCATTCAACGTAGGGTGTTGTGTTTCTGTGACATTAATTTTCAACTGTTTTTCTATGGACTGACTGAGAGAAAACAGATTGATTTTAACAATTGTCTTTCATGCGAATTTTTTCGTTTGGCGGTATTTTTTACCGATTTGTACCGCCAAACAAAAAAATTTGCAGGAAAGACAATTGTTAAAACCAATCTGTTTTCTCTCAGTCAGTCCATAGAAAAACAGTTGAAAATTAATGTCACAGAAACACAACACCCTACGTTGAATGGTGTGCCTTGGCGAATTGAAGTTGGAAATTATTTTGAGGTGGCTATATTGGCCGTGTACCGGATCAGAAAAATTTGAAAAAAATATTTTTGATTTTCTAAAATAGCCAGGTTTGAAAGCCATTAACTATGTTTTGACTAAGTAGCATATTTTGGAAAATAGAAAAACGCGGTGGAATAGCCTTAATGTAACTATAACTTTTTGAACGATTTTGCCACAAAACTAATGGCATTCAATCGGGAACGAAACTTACGGATGGTCAAAATTTCAACTCGATCCGAGCCTCCGTTTGACCGCTATCATGAGCCAAAAAAGCTGTGCGACTTTCCGTTGCCATGGTAACGGGACTTTGTTATAATGTAATTTCCATCTACACTACTTATCGGATCAAAATAAAAATAACATATTCGTGATCGGACGGACATTCTAAATGATTTGGCCACCTCAGATTTTGTCTCCGTTTAGTTTGAAAAAAAAACTTTCGATTAACTTTAATGTAACTTTTTAACTTTTTGAACGATTTTGCCACAAAACGATACAGCAACCCGCCTAGGTAGTATGTACATGTGTGCAAAATTTCAGGTCGATCAGAGAAACGGTGCGACCTGTATCGAAGCAGTAACAGGAAAAAAAACAAAAAAAAAACAACAACAACAGACATTCAAGCCATAAGAGTCAAGTGGAGACGCTCGCTTCGCTCGCTCAATAACTCTGCTCTAGCATAAATATTAATGACATTTGTTTTGAGTTGAAGTGAACTCTACATTTACACTGTTGCCAAACCTTCCAAACTGGTCATGAAAAAGCACGTAAACACATTTTGTCCGTGGCATCAGCATAACATTTGGTATCCGACTTGTTTTGTGGCTACTGTGAGGTCGCTGGGTTGTACTAGATGATACATTTCTAATAAAACATCCTTTAATGTGCCAACAAATTCTTGAATGAAAAGTACATTTAGCAACCATGGACAGGGGCGTGGTATGCAAGGATGCCACAGCTGCACACAACGTGACTGTGTCTCGCTTAGGTTGCCGCTCAGTCAGAGTACATTTGCGACAGCGCGCAAACATGGCTCCATTTAACTCATAATAGTTTGAATTTAGGAAGTGTCATCGAGCAAAGTAGAATACCATCATCTTCTTCACAAAATTATGCATCTTGTGATGTTATTGGTTTAGATTTCTTTTCCGCGAGTCAAAAGATACGTCGAGTTACATTTTCGTACCATGCTAATTCTTATGGGCGCTGAGACCAGAGAGAACCAATTTCCTTCCCGCCTTCAAAACTTAGGTTCCCTATAGACCTACTACCACTTTGTTGCTGCAGTGAACTTGTCTCGGCTTGAGGGGGGCTGCCGGCGAGCAGGTTGAAACAATCAAGGGTCGATTGTCTCTTCGGCGTCAGTCATTGCGCCTACTTATCATTTCCTGGAACCTGACTTTTCTACTTGAGCCGCACTCTCAAGGCATAGGCCAGTGTCCAACCCAACCCGCCTGTCTCAGATCTCACTACAGGCTATCTTGGGGGAAAAATTGCCCAAACAATTTTCCGCCTTCGGCAGCAGCTGCCGGGTGGCCCACGCAAGACCATACAAAACAAAAGAACATGTGTCCCGGTTTTTACTTTTAGAACTATGGTCACCCTATCCTCGACATATTCTCGTCTTGCAGCTTTGAACCATTCTTTTTGGCACGTGTATAAATAATCTTCTCCGGTGTTTCTACAGTGGTAGCCTTGACCCTCTTGGTAGACCTAGGCACTACTAGAATCTAGGGCCTATCACTACGCACAGGTCTAGGCGCATATTTAAATATGATATCTAAAGCCCTACCCAACACCAATGAAAATTAGGACGAGAACTTCTAGGCTATTCTAGGTTACCGAAAGGCCGGCCCCATAGCCCTATAGCTAAAGCTATAGGCTAAGAATATACAAAATGCCTAGCCCTAGCTAGGCTAGGCTTAGTCATAGTGTATGAAAATAGCCTTATGTCTAGGGCATCCAAAGGTGAGACATTTTATAGGACTACTACACAAAGCCTAGGGTGTACGGCCTAGCCTAGCGCAGCCTTGGAGGTGTGCGCCAGACCATAACCCTACAAACTCTTTCCCACAGAGAAATAAATCGCTTTCTAGTCCAGTCCAAGGTCCACTGGATTTCCGCTAGGCTTCGCTGCCGCGCACAGTCGGTTGAGTCGAGCTGTTTTTGTTATTGTTGAATTTATATCTTGATAAATACCAGCGACCTCGAAGAACATGACGCGAATTACGGAAGACTAGTTGACGTCACGGCCACACAGCGAGGGTTGGTGTGGGAATTCAAAACCCTATAACTTTGTTTACCCGTAGTTACCACGGGTTTAATTTTTTTAAATTTATTTGAATAGTGAAGATTATTTAACTGTGTTCTATAAAAAATAAAAATGTAAAACGTAAATTGGAAATTAAGGCTAGTTGCCTATTGTTTGAAAATGTTCCCTGATGCGCCATGTGCATATCCTTTGTTAACAACCTCTTGTTAAAGTTTAAAACTTTGGGATGAGGTTGAAGGCCAAAAACTGGTCCAGAAGGTATGTGGCGTTCGGTATGTGGAATTTGGTGGTAGACTACAGTGATTTTTAAATACTAGACAAACGGGACAACAAATGTTACGCTAAGCTCATCCAACCATCTTCAATGCAAACAGAGTAGCTGCAAATAACCTTTACCCTCTTCTTCATGCGAGTGTGTGTCAGAATACTCCACATCCTTCTCATCATGTGCAGCAGAATTGTTGTGGGCCACGTCAATGTCAACGTCATCCTTTAATGTCCTCTGCGATATCTGGGATGTCTCGGAGTCGCTCAACGTCACATATGTTTCATCTTTGCCCTTTATGAAACAAGACATTGAATATATTAATGAAATGGCCCATTGTCTCCCAAATCGTAATATAGAAGTTGTGGCCAAACTAGACCTACTTGTGTATTATCCAAGTTATAAAATATTTTTTTAAATATGACAAAATCTATCGGACCTCCATAGCTGGGCTAGGCCAATATTTGTCTGTATTTATAAGCCAATTTCAATGCATGCAAAATATTTACATGATGGCTGACAGTGAGACAGTAAAAGAAGGTTTGAGGTACTAGTATAGCCTTGGAAAAAAGTTTTACAGTGAGTCTTTTATTGATTTATTTTTCTTGTAGGCCTATGTAACTTGACAAACGGGTAATAAAGTAAAAAAAAAATGTCTACTTCTTATTTTTTATTGTTATTTTAGGAATTAATACCCCCACATAACAAAAACTTGTTAAAATACAGCCAAACCTTACATACCGGTACTCAAAAGAAATAAGATTGATAAAAAGGGCCAAGCTCATCTACTCTTCCACATTTGCGCATTCTTAATTCATAAACGTACAGTGTCCCGTAACAACATCCTAGAAAAGCTTGGCAAAATAGAATTTGCAACTAGGATTAATTTAAACATTAGTTCATCCAAAGTCTTTTTTCTAATTAATTTAAACGTAATGGGCATGCAAATTCTATTTTACCAAGCTTTTCTAGGATGTTGTTACGGGACACTGTAACATTATGAATTAAGAATGCGCAAATGTGGAAGAGTAGATGAGCTTGGCCCTTTTTTAGATCTCATTTCTTTTCAGTGTGTAAGGTTTGGCTGTATTATAACAAGTTTTTGTTATGTGGGGGATCTCATTACTTTTTTCAAGTTCTATTGCAAAATTATTTGTTAAAATATAATAATTTTATCAAAGTCGATTTAATTGCTACGGTATAACCAATTAACAATAGAATGTAAAATATCTAGTGGTCCAAAGACTTGCTATTTGTAAACAATGTAGGCAATCATTGTCAAGTAACTATTCGAGAAAACAAGGAACACTAGCGCAGCCAAGTGGTCGAACCGTGAACTATTATTTCGGGGGTACTGATCGCGGAACATCATGCAAGAGGTAGGGGTTTCTCTCATTTATCCCGACCTAACACACAGAAATAATGTTCGGTGCCACAGTGCTCATCAAAGAAAACATATAATATATACTTTCATTTATTTCCGAATGATACAAAATGAGGAATGAATGGAAAAGGGTGCTGTTAATTGCAAAACCAATCACTATAAACACATGTGTGTCTGCAGTCTGCACTTTCCTGGTCTCGAACAGCAATTGTTCTGCTGAGTAATAGGCTTATACTACCGTCGAGTTATTTTTCCGGCAATTTTATATTATGCACATAACGTTTAAAGGTGGGTAACATTAAAACGTTTACAATTTTTGTGGTAAAATAAACTTTTTGATTGACCTACTTGGTGTGTCTAGCCGGTGTCCTGAGTCCTGACACTGTCAAACTAGAAATATCCTACATAAAATTCAAATACGCCAATATAAAATCATTATGACAGTTCTAAATATTTGGCCCAGTAAACCTACTCGGTACCTACTACATCTATTTGTAATTTAGGCCTTCACTTGATATAATAATTGGCCTGGGACGGACACTTTAATGGGCCTACGCGGCTACAAGTGTTAGTATTTAAATGTGAATTTAAATGGCTTTGCGCGGAGCTTTTACAGGCTGTGATTTTTTATTTCTGAGTGTAAAATCAATCGTAAGGTCAGTCTTACGAATAATTATGCACTATTTGTCGTACGGTCATTGACGATACCACCTAACATGTAGGCTAATAGTTCTAAATATCACTGTGCATTGTGGCGAAGTGGTAGCGCGTTTGAGTTCTATGCGAAAGGTGGTCAGTTCAAATCTACGTTCAGTAGTTTTTTTTAACCGTTCTATTTAGACATATGTTTTTCAGCAAATGATTTAATTACATTTGGCCTTGTCGCAGACGCAATTCTACGTCAAAGATAATAAAAGTGTGGAAAGTGTTATGTGAAGTGAATCACACTTCATGAACATAACATAAATGGCGTCTTAATTATTACGATGTGAAATAGTTTGTCAATGCATTTTTTGAAAGTGCAACTGACCGTAGGTCCTATACGGATTCATAGAGGTGTGTATGTTTTTTTCCCCTAAATTCATTTTGGAAATTGTAAAAAGCGGTGTTATGTTTTTTATTGTATTTTCACATTTCTCGCATTGCAATACAGTGATATAATTAATCGTAGGGGTATTACTTAAAAATAAAATCCATAGTATATTGCAATAATATGTGCATAAGTCACCCCAGTTTTTATCTTGCAAGTACCACACTCCTGCAGAAGTTAAAAAAGTGGAAACACAATACTACAGTAGCACTATTTAATCAGAAGAAATCATTTTTTTTAATTGCAAGTATTGTTTTCGTTTTAGCTTGTTTTTATTGGCAAGTTTTCAGTGAAAAGTGACTAAGAAGTAAGAATAGAATTAACTGTGTTATTTTAAAAGCAAATATGAGAATATGGTTTTGTATTTAACCATTTGGCAGTGTTATTTTGGTTTTATTAAATAAAATCAAAACACACACACCTCTACGCATTCATACAGCTGACCAACAGCCTGTCACATCACTGTAGGCCACACACTCATAGTTTTGCCGTCATTGCCTGTGCAACCACAAAGATGATGTGGTTTGCATTAAAAACTACTTCTCCCTCAATAAATGTCCGCGATCCTTCTCCAATCCATAATGGCTTCAATACTAACTAAGTGTATTTACTTCCATTTTATGCGTACAACCACTTCTAATATGCGTTCTAACACAATATTTTCAACGTTATTACATGTGTTGCGCCTATGCTGTCTGCTAGACTACCCCCGAACGAGCGGCCATATTGACGAACGCGCGCGCTATCTACATTCTCTTGTTTCCTCGAATAGTTACTTGTTGATTGTATGCCTGTATAAGGCTTATATTGAAACCTTTATTTGGAAGCCTTCCAGCAAACTATTTCAAGTTTTTCTTTCAAAAAGAACTACATCACTATTACCTTAATGTCCATGTAAAATATGAACGTTGTAGCCCCACCCGTTTGGTCAGAATCGCTGGGCAATTGAAACTGACGAATTAGATAGTAGTAGTAGCCAGTAGTAACTAACATCCTTAAAGTGATTTTGGGCATGTTTCAAGTAATTTTTTCACTAAGAAGGAATGCTCGTACCCCAACCAAATTTGGCATGTGTTGTCGGGTACCTAAATCCCCTCGATTTTGATAGTTTTCAAGTTCAAATCGTTTCATGACGGCTGGGTAACACCTCAAAATCACCCCTACTCTGCTTGCTGTATAAGGTACCCGAGTGTGTAGCGCGCCACGGCTTGGCTGCGGCGCCCTAACGGGCACCTAGATTGCATTGTTGTAACAATGGTTAGCTCTTGACCAAGATTTCTTAGCTTCTAGTTGCTCTAGAAAGCTGTGTTTACATTTATTTTAATTGTTAAGCATATATCTGTATTTTGACAGAGAGTTTAAACTTATGGTACATTATTAGTATGATTGGGTACATAATTCATGGGTTGGTCAAATACCTAAATGTGGCTCTGTCAAAACATGTTATAACCTCCAAAACCAGCCATAAATGATCCATCTACCTCTGTTGTTACTCCTATAAACTTGGCTGAAGATTGTCAATGTGTAACAAAATTACAGTTTTGAGAAAACTCAGTTAAAGTTAGACATTTTGGTCTTTTTCTTGCTATTTTATGTTGGCGCTATCACAACATAATAATTTATTGTGGGAACAAATGTTTTTTCACGTTTTAAACCACGAGGTGTTTAGTGGTGAGTTGAATGATTTCATGCGACTTGACTGCCACATAGAAAGTTTGTAATGACTAAATAAACAGTTATAAGGTACATCCTATGTATAAAGACGTAAATTACACTCTAAAAATGTTGGCAGAAGGCTTTAAAAGTATTTAAGGTGTCCTAATTGTCATGACAAATTATTTACGCTCGTCGCAAGTAAGCGTGCATCTGCATAAGTGGCGCTTTTGACGGGCTGGTCACTGTGGTCCCGTTGGCTGAGTGGTTAGAGCGCTTGGTTTGAACGCAAGAGGTCGCCGGTTCGAATCCCGCCTGGGAAAACTTTTTAACTTTTCTTTACTTATTGCATAATTATTGTTCACTTGTTATCTGTGACAGAAACAATTTTTATAACTTTTCAAAAAAATAACCTATTTTTGTACCTTTTTTTGCAATTTGTTTTGGTATTTTAGGTAGGCTAGGCCTAGCCCTAGAAAACTTATGCAAATATAACAATAAAAAAATATGATTAATTAAATAGAGTGTACGATTGCCTTTAGGCTATTTGATAATAACAATAATCTAAGTGTTTATTTAGATTAAGGACGCGTCAACCGTTAGGTCATAATGCACCACTCTAGCCTAAGGGGGGTGGGGGGGGGGGTGGTGGGGGGGGGAGGAGGGGCCCATGCTGGTCGGAACCAGTCACGAATAAGGGGAGGAAGGGGGGATTCTCACGTCGCGGTCGTCATCGTCTTTGTCATCGTTCTCATCCTGTCACTTAACTTTTCTACACCTAGCATTTCTCTAATGCCCGTGTTTCTTATTCTATCCCTTCTCGTCTTGCCCACTGTGCTCCTCAGGAATCTCATCTCTGCCGCCTGTATCTGACTCTCCTCTCGATCTCCCATTGTCCAGGTTTCTGCTGCATACGTAAGTATCGGTATGGAATAAGTTTTATACAGTGTCATCTTACACTGAATAGGTATTTCCCTATCCAAAACCGGGCCTTTCACAAACTGGTAGAAGTTACTGGCCTTTTGTATTCTGATGTTAATCTCCTTTTAATCTTTCCACTTGCCATTACTTCCCTTCCTAGATAACTAAAACTATCCACCACTTTCAGAGTTTCTCCTCCAATGTTTATCTATGCTTGATAGTTCCCTGTGTCCACTTCTCCTGGCATGGCTAAAAGCCGCCTAGACAACACAACGCCAGACAATGAGAGAAGAGAAAGAAACTCAATGGTGGAACGAGAGGGTACGAGATACAGTTCGGAAGAAGAAATTAGGTTGGAAAAAGAATGAAGATTTCAAGTCTGCAGAAAATAAGTATGAGTACCAGGCGAAAAACCAACGTGAAACAAATTGTGAGGGAGGAAAAAGCAAGATGATTTCCAGGGAAATAATACAATTATAAGGAATAAAAGACAAGAAAGGGAGGAACAAAAGCTCATGGTAGTATATGAGAATGGACTAGTAACAAACAACCCACAGAAAATACAAGAAATGTGGAGGAAATATATTTCAAAGATCTGCTAAATGTAGAAGTAAGTGTAAATCTAAATGCAGAGAAAGAGGAAGAGGCAAATGGAGAAGATAAAGAATACGAGGTAACAGAACAAGAGGTGGCACGGGGGTTAGGAGCCATGAAGAATGGTAGAGCTCCGGGAGTGGATGACATTTCTGTGGAAATGATCAACGAATCAGGCGCGGAAGGAAGAAGATAATAAGTGCGAGTAATAAGTGCTGCAAGGAAGCAAAAGAAAAACAAGGTACTGGAAGATTGGAAAAGAGATATAATTGTACCATTGTTGAAGAAAGGTGACCGTAAGAAATGTGAAAATTACAGAGGGGTGTCATTCATGTGTTAGTGTGCAAAAATGTATGAGAAAGTTATAGAACTAAGACTAAAGGAGGTATGACACAGATCTAAGAGAAGAACAATATGAGTTCAGAAGTGGACGGTCTACTATTGATCCAATATTTGCAATAGACAGACAATGGAGGGGAGATGGGAAAAAAGGAAGAAATTGCACATTGCACACAATGCATTTTTGGAAGGCTTGCCATTTGATAATCAATATATCGCTCGATACGATTCTTTCCCGAAACGATCGATAATCGATTCAGTCTTCTCGAATCGATTATCAATTATCAATGGTAATTTTATATCTAGGTCCCATCGGCAAAAATCTCCTATAAGAAATAATATGTGATGGGAATCGCGAAAAGGGACCTTCGGGGCCAATCCAAAAAGCCACAGAAAAAGTTTAAGGGCGCATCAACCGTTAGGTCATATTGCGCCTCCTGTGATAATGTAGTTTACTAGGAAAACGCTTAAGTCCCGCCGCGTTGTTGGATGAGCGTAATTGGTGCATTGCGTTGCCAAGTGTTATGTGGATTTTCTGTTGTTCTGTGATAAAATCATTACTTAGTTGAAGATTTTTTAAAATTAATTTAAATTAAATAAACAATAAACTTTAATTTTTAATTTTTTTAATTAATCGTAATTTTAAAAAAGAAAAAAATCGTAAAATTTTGATTTTCATAAGAAATAATTATTCGATTGTGCTCAACTTTCACACGAATATATTAATTCATAAAATTAAGGTTCTGTGAAAAAATCACTACAATCGCATAAAGCATGTATGTGTTATAAGTCAAAGAATTGCGTGAAAAAAAGTTAAAACCCTTAAAATTTCGATTTCCATTAGAAATAATTTTTCGATTATGCTCAAATTTCACACGAATACCTAAATTCATAAAATTAAGGTTCTGTGAAAAAATCATTAAAACCGGACAAAGCATGCCTAGGTGTTATAAGTCGAAGAAAGTTTCAAAAAATCGAAAAAATAGTAAAATTGCGATTTTAATGAAAAATAATTTTTCGATTACGCTCAAAAACGTGGCAGTTCTAAGTTCAAAGATTTAGAAGGCCTCCATAAAATTTCATCGCAATTGGAGTATTGGTTTAGCCGGAATCGTGTTAACAAACACACAAAAATACAAAAAGAAAGGAAAAAAAAGAAAGAAAGAAAGAAAAAAAAAAAAAACATCCCGGATTTTTTTCTCCAGTGTAGTTGAATGGAATCTTCGCTTTGTTCGCTACGCTCATCTAATTAGTAGTTAGTTTAACGCTAAGGTGACCATATTTTGAAAGTTACAAACCGGGACATGGATTATTTTGGAGTTTGGGGCAGAGCCCCAGTCGCTGAAGGCGATTTTTTTTTCGAGATATATTTGCGTCAAATGCCTAGAAAACAGCTTTTTGACATGAAAATATGAATAAAAAATGGTTTTCATGTGTAAATTATTGTTGTCATAAAATCTTTATCTAGTGGTTTAAAAATGATAGTAGTACAAAATAAAATACAAACACTCGGCAGAAAATAACAAGTGTAATGTTTTGATGAGGGCATCATACTAATGAAGTTCTAACGAATAATAATAAATATAATTGAAACTGCATTGAATATGTATAAAATGCATGATTTAACTTTTAATTCATTTGTCTTTACAACGAAATAATTAATGTAGGTATGTAATTAATTAAAAACCTGGTTCAGTTGCATGATTAATACATTTTGATTTTTCAATATCTATAAACAAAATCAATGCAAATAATTACTGAGAAAATTAGGGGTGTGCAAGTCTTGATTCTTAAATGCAAGTCGAGTCCGAGTACTTAAAATAACTCGAGTACTGGTATCGAGTCTAATTCGAGTCAGAGTACTTCGTCTTTTTTAAATTTCACTATTACTCTTTGACTAGGCCCCTCTATATTTATTTTTTACAATTATGTTCAATAGTAATTTTATTTATTGATGGGTCTATATGTTGGCTTCATCAGTGAAAGAGTAACATCTTTTTGATTTAAAAATGTAATCTCTTTCTAGATCATTTTAATGATCAAACACAAAATATGTTTTTTGGGCTAGGATAATTCAGTAGTAAGTAGTATTACATGAAAATGTTGATACAAACATTATAGTGACATATTTTTATTATTTGTACCAAAAAACGTTCAGAACTTCCAAAAAGAACACAAATTTGTAACAAAAGACTGAGGTTAGTATTATGGATATTCAAGGTTGGTAAGATAATGCCAAGAAAAGATTACGATTTTTACGTTTTCACACTCGAGCGCGACCCAGCACCTCCACCAAAACCATTGAATAATACTTGCACACCCCTAGAGAAAATGAATTATCTTCTTGGAAGTGGAGGAACAATTTCAATGTTATTACTGTTAGTATTTATCTGAGGAGTGTATTTATCAATTAAAACATTATCCTGCCACATGGTAGGTGACAGAAATTTGGGACACTTCCCCTCCAAAATTGCAAACCGGTAGGGCCTACAAATACGTCATTTTAATGAGTCTCTCGGGACACCGGTACAAGTGTTCTGAAAACGGTACTGTACCGGTCAAACCGGTACGTCTGGTCACCCTATTTATAGCTATATATTTTCCAAAGCGGAGGAACATAAGACGTTACCTAGATAATTTGAGGTAATGCTTTATGCCTTGTCAACACTAGCGCTTTAAAGTGAGCTTTAAAGTGAGTGGCACTTTAAGTCTAGGTGTAGACGCTCAAAAAGTAATTTGAAGTCCCACTCATTTTAAATCATCCCAGGACCCCATTTAAAGTGAGGAGCTGCTTAAATAACAATCGATTACTGTATCTCGATCCTGAAATGGCGGAACAACTAGTATTTTAAGGTTATGTTCAGAGTTTGTGACATTACTTTAGCCCGACATAGCCACTCTGTAACTTTAATCACGTCTCAAAATGATAAGAAGAAAAGACGAAATATTTCTAGTGACGAAATTCATTGTTTAATTGACATTGAAAAACAGCTGAAAAATATTAAGAAAGACAGCTGAATGGTCATTGCCATCTAAACTCAAAAATGTCGATAAATCACGGGGGGTGATTATTGTTCCAGTGTAGACGCACGGTAACTTTAAATGACTCATTTAAAGTGGGAAGGACTTAAAGTGAACGTAAGTGTAGACAAGGTATTGGGTACATAATTTACTATAAAGTATTTAACAGGGCAATCAATACCAGAACCCATTGATAATACTGAAAAGAAAAACAACAACTGTTACAAACCCGCAACAAACAACAATAACACGGGTGAGATTCTGAGTAACATAGGTGAGCATTTATATAAAATTTCAGTACATTAGGGTTGCCAAGACCACTTCAAAGAGATGAGTTTGCATTTGATGTAAGAATTTCAAGGCAGAGGAAATCTAATGCAATCAATACAAACAATTTTTTTTCTCAATAAAAAGTTGAAAAATTGATCATTCATTAATCATTACTAGAGGTACGTGTATATAGCATTTTCAAGTGTCATTTTATAGCGTTTTGTAGCATCTATTTTTTTCGCCACTTTCAAAACCTTGTGTATGAAGTTTTTCATATTTTTATTTTGAAATTATGTCATCAAGAATGAATTAATTTCAACTGAACAAAAATGTATACAAACAAATTACTGTAACTATGTAAAATGAAATAAAATAGGATTAGAAAACCATAGTTTTTTGTGAAAAAATAGCGCTTTGTAGCATCTATTTACAAAACGCTATTTTCACGTACCTCTAATCATTACTAATGAATTGATAATGATTCATTTGTAACAAAGGTGAGTAAAAACATATTTTAAGTGTAGTAAATACTTCTTGAATGAATCAATACAATACATATATATTCTCTAACTATACTATCAACATTTTCTATAATTTATCTCTTCAAGAAAATCTAGGAACTGCTAGTCACTAAAAACATTGAACGAAAAAAAGTAACACAGGTGAGTTTTTTGTATGCTGTCTTACCTTTCTTTTTTTCCCGTGCCATTTATAAAAAATCCTACAAATCAATACTGTTTATGTATCAAGTATCAACAGGTGGATTCTGCATCATATCATGTAGTCGAGGCAGTCAACAAAGCAAAATTATATTTGAAAAAAATACAGTCCAAAAAGGCAAGTTTACAAGAATGACCCATCCAGATCCTATATATTTTTGTCAACAGGGGTCGGCTTATATTCAGATTCGACACAATACTACGGTCATCACTCATCACCAATTCCAAAAAGAAAACAAGTTACTATATCCACCCGCACCAATCGCAATGATGACTAACAGAAACTACCATTTATCACACAACGTACATTTTGAACTTTTCATTGAAATTCCCACACACACATTTTTTAAACTTGACTCCCTCAAATGTGGAAAGACCTAAGTTCAAACCCCTGTTGGGGTGGATTTTTTAATTTATGGATTGTATTTAATATAAGTATTTATTTGTAATTGTAACTGCTAATGGTCTGATGAAGGGATGTCAAGAGGAGAGTGCAACTCACCCCTTTTCCTGAAGTGCTTGCCAAAAAGTCTTCGTGGCGTGACATGTCGGGCCCAGAGCTGTTTATTATTATTATTATTATTATTATTATTATTATTATTATTATTATTTATTTTAGAAATTGTACAAATAATCGAACATTAAGATGATCAACTCCATGCTAGAAAAGGGCCATGAGGTCCCAGTCACAAAGTGTCAAACTTACTATGCCTAAGTTATAGCCTACCTCTTAAAACCACATTATAAAATACAATAGAAATAAATTAACAAATAAATGAAAGGAGATAGTTAAGTGTGAACAATTAATGATGGTAAACAATAGGCCTACCTAGTAAAGAGTGAACGATGATGATATGGTACAAATAATATAAAATGAGATAGTAAAAGGGTGAACAGATTCAACTTCTGATTTGGGCTTAAGTCCATCAGTTCTTGTCTTAGGAGTTTGTAAACGGTGACTTTAGAGCCGTCCTAGCAACGAAGCACATAATAAATTTCAGAGTTGTTCTGAATCAGCCTTGTTGATTCTGGCGTTGTTCCGCGGGTGTTCGCACTGTCCATACCACTGATTGCTATATTTCCGATTAAATATATCGGTCTTTGGTTGGTTATCGCTCACTCGTCGATTGCGTCGGGGCCTACAGTGTTGGCTTGGTCGCTTTGATTTACTGTCCCCCACTGAAAATCAGTTATATAACTGAGTGGGTAGACTCTAAATACAATTTATTTTAGTAGAATCCGTTTTGGTATGATGAAGTTCGTGCACGAGGAGGGATAATCAAAGTTCCTGGGTTATGTCTACGAGGTTTATTGTCTACAGAGATGCGATGAAATGGATTCAAATCTGCAGAACCAGTGATTTATTGTTGAAGGAAATTCTCAACCGAAGGAAGGTCGCAAGCATGTAGCCTCTTCGTAGCACTATCTGAAAACCTTGATTTGTGAAAAATAGCCTTCTTGGCACGGTTTTAAATTGCCTCAAGCTTCGTAAAGTTAGCTCTTGTATTCGGATACCAAGCACGGATACCATAAGTGATGATAGGCCGAATCAGAGTTAGATATGCAGTCCGAATTGTACGAGGTTTCGAGCCGTTTAAGTTTCTTGTTACAAATCCAAGTAATTTTGACGCACGATTTCTTACTATTTCAGTGTGCAAATCCCATTTTAGATCATTTGTTTAGGTAATTCCAACCAATTTAATTGATTCACATTTTGGGATAGGCCTACTTTTGCCTTGAAGTGAGTAGACCTACACATTTTTTAAATAAATTTTTGATTTAGTTAATGTAAAGAATTTAGATTTTAGAGTTCAAGGACATTTTGTTTATTGTGGACCAAGTATGCATGCTGTTCAGATCGTTTTGCAAAATTTTGAAATCAAGAATTGATCTAATCTAATGGGTACGGTTGAATCATCAGCAAATTGTAGTAAGGTTGAAGAAACATATGGAGGTAGGTCAAGCATGTAAATATAAAAAAGCAGGGAGACAATAATTACTGAACCTTGGGGAACTCCAGATGTCACTTTAATGGAGGGAGAAGAAGAACAACTAAATATGACAGATGAGTCCAATCAGTCAAAAAAGATTTAATCCACTGGTAGAGATTACCTCTAATTTTGTAGCCATGCAATTTTAAGAGAAGTCTTTGTGAGGAACCTGATCAAATGCCTTTTGCCAGTTAAGAGCTATACAATCAACTTGTTTTACATCCTTGTCCTCAAGTGCATGAAGCCAGTCATCATTAGCTGGAATTAGCATTGTAACGCATGAGTTGGCCTGTTCGGTATGGAGATTTTCGTACCGATAAATGGTCAAAATACCGATACCGTTTATTCGGTATATACCGGATGTCCGGTATATATCGGTATACCAGTTTATACCTAATAACCGGTAAAAACCTTTTAACCGGATATTCACTATTCACCAATATTCAGGTTTAAACAAAAAAACTGTATGTCGGTATATCGGTATTCATCGGTTTATACCGAATAACCAATATACATTAAATAACCGATATACCGGTTTATACTGAACAACCAATTTATCGGCTTCGATGCAACCTAATTGCATACATCGACGTTGCTCCTAGTAAGCCCTTTTACATTTCAAAATAACAAACTTCTCGATTAGCAGGTTAATGTTATATTGTTGTTTTTACATATTAAAAAAAAAAAACTTTTTCGTAGTCAGTCGTAACTGACGGCCTGGCCTGACTGTCCGCCCGCCGTCGTGCACGCCAAGAAAATCAGGCCCACCCTTGGATTATTTATGTCACAGTGCACCGACGCAGACGGTGTTGACAATGGCCATAACATAACGCACACACGCACAGTGCATTGCATTTTGTCATAATTCTAAGACTGTTGGTAGCCTTTGGTATGCTGATGCACATTGCTAGTGATACCGTTCTACCGATTTCCGATTCAATCGGTAACACGGGCTATCTGTTAACTAGTTTTAACTGACGATCGGTATACATAACCTGGTAACACCAAAAACCGGCGTCCTAGAATAATCGGTCATACCAAAAATCGGTATACCAATTTTTACTAACAACCGGTTAATACCTAAAATCTGTACACTGGTTCATACCGAAGCTCGATTTACCGGTTTATACTGAAAACAGGTATGAAACAGGTATACTGGTTAACGCCAAAAACCAGTATACCGGTTCAACCGGTTAATACCAAAATTCCGGTTAATACCAAAAATTGGTTTAGCAGTTATTTATCAACTTGTTTACCGGTTTGACGGTATACAAAATAACCGGTTATTTAATCGGTATACCGAATTACCGAACAGGCCTACGCATGAGCGCCGAGGTAGAAAGCCATGTTGATCATCATTCATAAGATCATTGTTTTGCAGATGTTCTAGAATGCGGCGTGACACGAGCTTCTCCATTAATTTTGACGCTATCGAGGTGAGCGATATTGGGCGGTAATTACTAACGTCTCTTTAGTCACACTTTTTAAAAACTGGAACGATGTTTGCTTTTTTCCAGTCATCGAGAACAGCGCCAGTGGATATTGATAAGTTAAAAATTGAACATAATGACGGTGAAATAGCTAACGCGCACTCTTTTAGAATCTTCCAGGAAGATCGCCATGTCCTGTGGCAGTACTAGGTCGCATAATGGCTGAGGAGTCAAAACTTTGTTTACAGAAAAAACAGATTTGAGAGCAGAAACAAAATGTCTGCAATATCTGGATTAAAAGGGTTGCTGGAACTGTCGGCTTTTGTGAAATTCTTTGAGAAAGATTGATTGAATGCGCAAGCAATGTCCTTAGAATCTGTAAGTTCCTGGCCATTTGCTGAGAAATTCCTTGGAGCCGTACTGCCCTTACGGCTGTGAATGTACGTATTTCCACAAGCATTTGTTGCCATTTCCAATATTCCACAGGTAGGCCTATTCACTATGAGCCTTCCGCATGACAGTTTTAACACGATTACGAATAACTTTGTACTCTTCCCAGCGAGTATCCGTCGGCGATTTTTTCCACTTCTTGTAAACTTTATCTCTCGTGTGTATAAGAACGATTATTAAATTAGTTATCCATGGAGGGACTATACGACTGATTGAGGCTCTTACCGAGCTGAACCCAAAGTTGTGATTCCAAAGCACATGTAGAAGAAGTGAAGAGGAAGAAGAACCACTCGCTGCCTACGCCTTTTGGATCCGCCTGGCCAGAGAGGACGAAAGCAAGATTACTCACTGGCAGGAATCCCCAGCGATAAGGCAGAAGAGAGAAGAAGACGTCCATTCGGCCCTACTAGTCCACGGGCTTCACGTCGGTTTTTATCCCGGTTTTGGAGTCACTGCACAGGTCGCCCCAATTGAGGTGGGTTCATCCCGCTTTACCCTCCCAAAGGTTTTTGAGTCGCCTGAGTGTCTGGTCCAGCCCAACCAGCTCACCCAGGTCTTCCCAATTTATTTATTTCTGTTTTTATGGGTCAATCCCTCTTTGTGACCATGCACAACAACGTGCCCAGCACAGAAGATGGCTGGAAGACGGTCGAGACGCGTGATCAAGCGATCCACAAGCGTGCTCGTAAAGAGGAACCCGAGAAAAAGAAGACTGTTGTTGCCGGTGCACCCCGCAAGACGCCGGTAAAACAACAACAAAACGTGCCAATTGTTCTTCAGAACAAATTTTTAACTCTAGCCGATCCATCGGCACCTGGTAGCTCCAAGGAGCCCGATAATGTGTGTACCGAAGATATGGACACGCAGACAACCCCTCAACCAAAACGAATCCGTATACCACCGGTGGTGGTAGGCTATACAAGTTTCCTGATTACCAGACTGTGATCAGATGCATCAAACCTCTATGCAAGTCCGACTTTACAGTTGTGAACGCAAAGGACTCGCACAAACTCAAGCTCACGTCCATAGACGACTACCGTGCGGTCACGACCGAGCTAAAGGCAAAAAATTGCCAATACCACACCTTCAACCCGTCCACGATTAAAACCCACAAGCACGTGATTCAAGGACTAAGCTCCACTCAAACAGTGGACGAGGTTATGGAGATGTTGACGGAGGAAGGGTATGACCCAAAACAAGTTTACCAACTTTCCTCATCTGGAGATAGCTCGAATGCATCCCGAGTCAAATTGCCCTTGTTTGTGGTGACCACATTGGCTTCCCAAGGTAAAAACATTCTAGATTTGACGCGTCTCGGACACGTTGTGGTGCGGGTGGAGCACTTTAGAGGTCCAAAGGGTCCTCAAATGTGCTACAACTGCCAAGGCTTTGGTCATTAACCATGACAACCAAAACAATAACAAGATCTAATTGACAGTTAATCTTTATTATTAATGTTTTCAGTGAGTTTAAATGTGATTTAAAGTGGAACTTTTGTGCTACAAAGGAAAAGGGAACCGAGACCAACATTTTAAGGCAAAAATATCCGACATTGGTATGTAAATAAGAAAAATAGAACGTTTATTAGAAAATTGTTTTTGCCCTGTGCTAAAAGACAATACTTGGTGGATATTGAATGAAAATTTTTGTTTTTTGTTGTGGCTTATTTAGCATATTATTAAGTTAGGCCCTACTTAATAACTAATTATGGAACAAAAAGGAAAGCAAAAGTACTCTATATTTTTTACAATAGTAAGGTTGGGTACCAACATTGGGTGCCAATCTTTGAATGAACCAATGTCAGGGGACCTTGATGAGGTTAAATGTCTTAAAGACAAAGTATGCAAACTAAACGGGTGATAAGTCAACAACAAAGTCGTTTTGAAGAGCTAGTGCAAACCCACAGAGATGCTAAGACTAGGCCTGACCATAGCTAGGTCAATGCCCACTGCACAAATAAACAAACTGTGTAAGCATTTCACTGCAGATACTAAACGATGGACCTCTGTCACAAAAAATCTCGAGTGAAAATGAACAGAAATTGGGAGTTGAGAAACAAATTGGGGCCTAGGCCCAGCTCATCAAAGCTCAAGCATGAACATTAAAATCAGGGCGGGATAGTCATGGCGCTATTTATCTTCCCTCATTACAAAAGAGCTAAGTAAAACCCATCGGCCCAAAAACTGATTACAAAGTTGATTCTATAATTAAGCCTGGAGCTGGGGCAAAAACAGTGCCCGAGGGAATCTTGAATAACCTTCAAACACTTAACGGAACTGATACGCTAATAATAATGAAAGGAACTAAGACATTGGTATAAACCAAAATAACATACGTGACGCTCTCTTTAAAAATTACGTCATAGTCAATACAGCTGCTTGCCTAAAGTAATAGTATCCGAAGTACTGCCCCGTTTCGACTTGTCAAACAAAACTGATTGGACAAAATAAATGACTCAATCTCCAAAGTAAATCATCATAAAAATTATCTCCTACGAAATACATTAGGAGTTACTGTTCTTTTCTGTGAAACCATTCAGAAGAGAGCATTTTACCAAACATGGTTTACATCAAAACCTTGCGGGTAAACAACTATTTCCAGATTATAGCTGATGAGATTTGCTCTATCAGAGAAAGGTATAGGTCTAACAAGAGGACCCTTTCTTCTGTACTCCGGGCAAACGGCCTATGATTATGGTAACAAATTTTCATGGACACAACAATCAGCGAGTTGGACCATACCCCCCGCCTCAAGCCAATGGTCCCCCCAAGAGGCCCGAAGCTGCCTACAAGAAATTTTACGACACTGCCCATGTACCCCGCTACTCAAGAGGAAGCCATTTGCAGACCCAGTATCAAAAAAAACAAGGATGCTGCCTTTCCGCAATCAGGAATCGACTACAGTAAACGCAGAGACTACTAGCAGTTCTGGAAGAGACCAAATGCCACAAGAGGCCCGAAGCTGCCTACAAGAAATTCCCCGACACTGCCCATGTACCCCCTACTCAAGAGGAAGCCATTGCAGACCCAGTATCAGCAAACAAGGATGCAGCCCATTCCGCCAGTTTAAAGGGAAACGCCTACAGAAAACACAGATACTACTAGCAGTCTGGAAGAGACCAAATGCCGGATGAATCCCAAATTAAGGGGAAATTTCTTTAGAAGACTCAAATGAGTATCTGGAAGGTGATAGTAGTATGTTTTTAGGGTTTGATGAGAAAAAGCCGTTTGTAGTGATAGTAAACTGGCTCAAAAAGGATTAAAAGAGGGCATAGATAGGTGGAATGCAGAGATAGTAGAGTTAGAGGAAGATAGAGTTTATGAAGATCCTTTTCGGTTAGTCCAGCAACCATTAAAAAACACTTTTGAATTAGAGGAGATGGTAAAGACAAAATATGAAAGTAAAATTAAACATAAAGAAAACATTATGCGAATAGTCACCAAAATATCCAAGGTCTTACACAATCAAAAATTTAGATAGTTAAATATAATTCTAGATACTCACATAAAAAGAATGAACCTATTGACATAATATGTATATCAGAACACTGGAAAACAAATGATGAAATAACTAGTATTACAAATTTAAAATTATACCTTGGTTTCTTGTTACTGTAGAAAAACTCATAAAACACGGGGGAGTAGCAATCTTTGTTAGCCATAAATGGATTCAATATGCTGTTCTAAATCAAGTATCACTCAACACAGTACTGAACTTGATTTTGAATGTGCTTGTATTGAACTAAAAATACAATTAAATAAATGCAAAACATGTATATTATGGTAAATAGCCATCTACAGATCCCCAACTGGACAAATTCAACACTTTTTAGATAAAACTGAACGTATTTTAACTAAATTACAAAAAAAAAAAATAAACAATTAGTAGTACTAGGAGACTTCAATGTGAATGTCTCAGCTGATAGTAAAAGACCCTAATAAAGAAATGCTAGCTAATCTTCTTGACTCTTATAACATGATGCTCCCCATAAAAGATACAACTAGAATTGATCCACGGAGGCAAACTTCAACGATCATTGATAATATAGCAACTGACACTACATTACCATTCAACTCCCGAGTAATTGACTTTGGAATTGCTGACCACTATGCCCAAGAAATTGCAATACAGTATAATTATTATCAGCTACCTATACCAACCAAAATTATACGTGTTGTAAATGAGAACTCTTTAAATAATCTAGCTGAAAGCTTAGAAGGAGAAAATTGGGAATGTGTAACAGTTTCAGAGACAGCAGATGATAAATGTGATGCATTTTCAAATAAACTAGGAAACGCTCAGTTGGACGCGTTGATAAGCGAGCACGTGCTATAGCTAGACCCACATTGCACATTTTTTAAATTTAAAAATTTACGACGTTCGCGTTTCCAGTATTATTTATTATTGCCAAGGTATTTGGGTAAACCCGTGTTTAAATCTTTACTTTAAAATCCACCGCCATCTAGAGGATCTTGACTCCTTGGGAAAACTATTTAAACTCTTTGTTGACAAATAATAGACTACTTCCTCGAAAGTATTTTGATTACTTCTAGGTGGCAGTGCATTAGAAACTTCGCGCGTCTTTTCGTTGCCATGGCAACGTTACTTTTGTTATAATGTAATTTCCATCTACACTACTTATCGGATCAAACTAAAATTAACATATTCGTGACCGGACGGACATTCTAAATGATTTGGCTATCTCAGATTTTGTCGACGGTTAGTTTGAAAAAAAAACTTTCGATTAACTTTAATGTAACTTTTTAACTTTTTGAACGATTTTGCCACAAAACTAATGGCATTCAATCGAGAACAAAGCTTGCGGATGGTGAAAATTTCAACTCGATCCGAGCCTCCGTTCGAACGTTATCGCGAGACATACAAACAAAAAAAAAAAAACAAACAAACAAAAAAAAAAAAAAAAAACAAAACCAGTGACTAATTTTTCCGGCAGAGTCAAATGGAAACGCTGGGAATCTTGAATAACCTTCAAACACTTAACGGAACTGATACGCTAATAATAATAGCAGGAACTAATGACATTGGTATAAACCAAAATAACATACGTGACGCTCTCATTAAATTACGTCATAGTCAATACAGCTGCTTGCCTAAAGTAATAGTATCCGAAGTACTGCCCCGTTTCGACTTGTCAAACAAAACTGAATTGGACAAAATAAATGACTCAATCTCCAAAGTAAATCATCATATAAATTATCTCCTACGAAATACATTAGGAGTTACTGTTCTTTCTGTGAAACCATTCAGAAGAGAGCATTTTACCAAACATGGTTTACATCTAAACCTTGCGGGTAAACAACTATTTGCCAAGATTATAGCTGATGAGATTTGCTCTATCAGAGAAAGGTATAGGTCTAACAAAGAGGACCTTTCTTCTGTACTCCGGGCAAACAGGCCTATGATTATGGTAACAAATGTCATGGACACACCAATCAGCGAGTTGGACCATACCCCCTGCCTCAAGCCAATGGTCCCACAAGAGGCCCGAAGCTGCCTACAAGAAATTCACGACACTGCCCATGTACCCGCTACTCAAGAGGAAGCCATTGCAGACCCAGTATCAACAAACAAGGATGCAGCCTATTCCGCCAATCAGGAATCGACTACAGTAAACGCAGAGACTACTAGCAGTTCTGGAAGAGACCAAATGCCACAAGAGGCCCGAAGCTGCCTACAAGAAATTCACGACACTGCCCATGTACCCGCTACTCAAGAGGAAGCCATTGCAGACCCAGTATCAGCAAACAAGGATGCAGCCCATTCCGCCAGTAAGGAATCGCCTACAGAAAACACAGATACTACTAGCAGTTCTGGAAGAGACCAAATGCCGGATGAATCCCAAATTAAGGAAGTTTCTTTAGAAGACTCAAATGAGTATCTGGAAGGTGATAGTAGTATGTTTTTAGGGTTTGATGAGAACGCCGTTTGTAGTGATAGTAAACTGGCTCAAAAAGGATTAAAAGAGGTCATAGATAGGTGGAATGCAGAGATAGTAGAGTTAGAGGAAGATAGAGTTTATGAAGATCCTTTTCGGTTAGTCCAGCAACCATTAAAAAACACTTAGAATTAGAGGAGATGGTAAAGACAAAATATGAAAGTAAAATTAAACATAAAGAAAACATTATGCGAATAGTACACCAAAATATCCAAGGTCTTACACAATCAAAAATTAGATAGTTAAATATAATTCTAGATACTCAACATAAAAAGAATGAACCTATTGACATAATATGTATATCAGAACACTGGAAAACAAATGATGAAATAACTAGTATTACAATTGAAAATTATACCTTGGTTTCTTGTTACTGTAGAAAAACTCATAAGCACGGGGGAGTAGCAATCTTTGTTGGATGAGCGTAGCGAGCGTAGCGAGCGAAGCGAAGATTCCATTTCACTACACTGGAGAAAAAAATCCGGAATGTTTTTTTTTTTTTCTTTCTTTCTTTTTTTTTTTTTGTATTTTTGTGTGTTTGTTAACACGATTCCGGCTAAACCGATACTCCGATTGCGATGAAATTTTATGGAGGTCTTCGAAATCTCTGAACTTAGAACTGCCACGTTTTTGAGCGCAATCGGGAAATTTTTTCTTATAAAAAACACAATTTTACGATTTTTTTCGATTTTTTAAAAATTTCTTCGACTTATAACACCTCTACACGCTTCATCCGATTGTAATGATTTTTTCACAGAACCTTAATTTTATGAATTAAGATATTCGTGTGAAATTTGAGCGTAATCAAAAAATTATTTTCTCATGAAAATCGAAATTTTACGGGTTTTTTCTTTTTTAAAACAATTCTTTGACTTATAACACCTACATGCTTTATCCTATTGTAATGATTTTTTCACAGAACCTTAATTTCATCAATTTATATACTCGTGTTAAATTTGAGCGCAATCGAATAATTATTTCTTATGAAAATTGCAATTTTACGATTTTTTTATTTTTTTAAAATTACGATTTATTAAAAAAATTAAGTAAATTTTTTATTTTATTTAATTTAATTTTAAAAAATCTTCGACTAAGCAATAATTTTTTCACAGAACAACAGAAAATCCGCGTTACACATGGCAGCTCAATGCACCAATTACGCTCATCCAACAACGCGGCGGGACTTAAGCGTTTTCCTAGTTAGCCATAAATGGATTCAATATGCTGTATCTAAATCAAGTATCACTCAACACAGTACTGAACTTGATTTTGAATGTGCTTGTATTGAACTAAAAATACAATTAAATAAATGCAAAACATGTAATATTATGGTAGTAGCCATCTACAGATCCCCAACTGGACAAATTCAACACTTTTTAGATAAAACTGAACGTATTTTAACTAAATTACAAAAAACAAATAAACAATTAGTAGTACTAGGAGACTTCAATGTGAATGTCTCAGCTGATAGTAAAGACCCTAATAAAGAAATGCTAGCTAATCTTCTTGACTCTTATAACATGATGCTCACCATAAAAGATACAACTAGAATTGATCCACGGTGGCAAACTTCAACGATCATTGATAATATAGCAACTGACACTACATTACCATTCAACTCCCGAGTAATTGACTTTGGAATTGCTGACCACTATGCCCAAGAAATTGCAATACAGTATAATTATTATCAGCTACCTATACCAACCAAAATTATACGTGTTGTAAATGAGAACTCTTTAAATAATCTAGCTGAAAGCTTAGAAGGAGAAAATTGGGAATGTGTAACAGTTTCAGAGACAGCAGATGATAAATGTGATGCATTTTCAAATAAACTAGGAAACGCTCAGTTGGACGCGTTGATAAGCGAGCACGTGCTATAGCTAGACCCACATTGCACATTTTTTAAATTTAAAAATTTACGACGTTCGCGTTTCCAGTATTATTTATTATTGCCAAGGTATTTGGGTAAACCCGTGTTTAAATCTTTACTTTAAAATCCACCGCCATCTAGAGGATCTTGACTCCTTGGGAAAACTATTTAAACTCTTTGTTGACAAATAATAGACTACTTCCTCGAAAGTATTTTGATTACTTCTAGGTGGCAGTGCATTAGAAACTTCGCGCGTCTTTTCGTTGCCATGGCAACGTTACTTTTGTTATAATGTAATTTCCATCTACACTACTTATCGGATCAAACTAAAATTAACATATTCGTGACCGGACGGACATTCTAAATGATTTGGCTATCTCAGATTTTGTCGACGGTTAGTTTGAAAAAAAAACTTTCGATTAACTTTAATGTAACTTTTTAACTTTTTGAACGATTTTGCCACAAAACTAATGGCATTCAATCGAGAACAAAGCTTGCGGATGGTGAAAATTTCAACTCGATCCGAGCCTCCGTTCGAACGTTATCGCGAGACATACAAACAAAAAAACAAAAAAACAAACAAACAAAAAAAAAAAAAAAAAAACAAAACCAGTGACTAATTTTTTCCGGCAGAGTCAAATGGAAACGCTCGCTTCGCTCGCTTAATTACTTTACTATTTTAATAAAAATTGCCCACTAAAACAAATACAAAATAAAACATCCTACAAATTGCAAAATTGGATAACTAACGGTATTAAAGTCTCAAGTGCTAATAAAAGGAGCCTTTTATACATTAACTCACAGTTCCCAAATGTGCCATTCCTAAAAACATATATAAAATCATATTTAAAAATTTACAAAAGAGTTCTTAAAATGCAAAAAGTAACCAAATAAGAGAAACCATATCAACTTCAGACAATAAGTCAAAATCAATTTGGAAAATAATAAATGAAGAAATAAATCGTAAGCCAAAAAAGCCTAATGATAATATAACTCTTCTCAACAATAATACATTAATTAAAGATCCCAACGTAGTAGCCACAACATTGAATAAATATTTTACGAGTGAAGCATCTTACCTGACAAATAATATAAGTACCAGAAATTATCCAAATAATCCAAATCATAATTTCCAAACTTACTTATCAAAGTCAAACAAAAGCCCAATTAACTCCCTATATTTGTATGAAACAAACCCTAAAGAAATAAAAGATATTGTACTTAAATTAAAGCCAAAGCACTCTGCAGGTATTGATGATTTGTCGATTATAGTTATAAAAAAATGTAAAAATGAACTAGCTGAACCTTTATCCGACATTTTCAATACTTGCTTTGAAGATGGTGTCTTTCCCAAGGCATTAAAAATATCCAAAATTATACCAATATTTAAAAAAGGAAGTAAACTCATTGCAAGTAACTATAGACCTATATCCATCCTTCCAGCTGCCTCAAAAATATTAGAAACTTTGATATTCAATCGAATGATCACATTCTTCGATGAAAATAATATCATAACAGAGAGACAAAATGGCTTTAGACGAGGCAAATCAACAAGTGACACAATTAGTAGATTTCTAAAAACTATTGTTGAAGCAGTCGACTCAAACATACCAACATTGGGCATATTTTGTGATCTAACAAAAGCGTTTGATTGTGTTGATCACAAAATACTGCTGGACAAGTTAGAGTACTATGGTATACGTGGGAATGCATTGAAACTCTTAACATCTTACCTGACCGACCGACTACAATGCGTAGTACTGACTGATCTTAAGAACAACAAATTTACAAACATTAAATCAGAATTTGAAAAGGTTATTTGTGGAGTTCCACAAGGATCGATCCTTGGGCCCCTATTCTTCATTATCTTTATTAACGACCTACCTGACAATATTGATGATGCCGAGTTGTTTGCTGATGACTTTACTACTAGCGTAACGGCTGCGAATACAGTTTTACTCAAAGAAAAGGAGAAAAAAGACTTACTGAGTCTATTGAATGGTTTACAATGAACAAACTATTGCTTAATTTCTCTAAAAACTAACTTTATCCAGTTCCATTCAATTCAAAAAAAGAAATCACTAAACTTCATACATTGCCTAGCAAATTCAAATGACAAATCAGTTGTAAACTCAGTTGAACAAACAAACTTTCTAGGTCTAACAATAGATAAAAACTTAACATGGCATGCTCACATTAAGATACTGATAAAAAAACTCAGCTCTGCTTGTTTTGCAATTAAAAGCATCAAACATATAAGCAATGTATCAACTGCTAAAGTATGCTACTTTTCTCTATTTGAATCACATCTAAGATATGGGATAGAATTTTGGGGAATGTCAACTCACATTGATAAAGTTTTCATTGTACAAAAACGAGCAATTAGAGCATTATATTCCCTTGGGCAAATGGAGCATTGTAAACCTTACTTTATTGCTCTGAACATTCTTACAGTTCCATGTCTTTACATTCTTAAATCAGTCTTAAGCATTAAGAAAAACATCCAAATCCTTGCAGTTAATGCGAATGTACATACTCACAACACAAGGCAAAAACATGATCTCCATCTTAGCCAATGTTCTACAAACCTTGGCCAGAAAAACTCTGATTATATAAATAAAATTCTCTACAACCTTGTTCCAAAAGAAATCAAAGATATACCTCAATATATTAAATTTAAAAATGAGCTGACAAAATTTTTATTACAAAAAGCTTACTACAGTGTAAATGACTTTATCACATCAACTGACCTACCATAATTTTAAATCAGTTGGTTGTTAAATGTTACAATATTTGAAATTTGGAAATTAATGTTCTTATTCATTTCTCTTTATCCAAGTTAATTAACAATGTAATATTGTAAACTTGCACTGTATCATTGGCTTTTGGTAGTTAGCCTATAGTATATTACCTAATATGAGAGACAATGTAATGAAAGATGATTATTTGTTAGTGTAGTGTATTTTGTATTATTAGTAGTGTATTTTGTTATTAGTAGATGTACTGTATGTATAGTATTTATACATATACTATTGTGTAAACTTCATTAAGTTTAATAATTGTGTACAACTAAAATGGACTACACGGTGAAAACTGTTGAAACCTGTAACTATTGTTATTTGTTGTTGTCCAAAATAAATTGAAATTGAAATTCGTCTGCCTTTTGTAACAAAGCGCCAAAATGTTACAAATGCGCGCAAGCCCACGCTGGTACAGAATGCCCCAAGGATAGGTCGTCTCCAGCCACATGTGCCAACTGTGGTGGAGATCACCCCGCCTGCTCGAGGCGATGCCCGACGTACAAGGCAGCCCTAGAGCGCTACCGCCTTCCAAACGGCGCCGCAAACAAACCGTCCAATTGGACACAATACAACAAACACTCGCCCAATCAAGCTACAAAGGCTTCTCCACCTGCAAGAAACACAGGTCCCGAGTTTTCGTTTGATCAGACGAAGTTCCCACAACTGAAGGTTACGCAGCGTAACCAATACGAACAGATTCCGATATACAACCCGGCACCTCCACCAAAAAGTTTCACAAATCATCCATCTTACTCTGTTCCGACACCAGAGAAAGATACTGAATCACCATGGGAAATGGTGCAGTACTTTGCACGGCAAGTTGCAAAGCACACACCTGAAAATCAATATATTCAACACATGGTTGGCTTTCTTACCGTGTTCGCACAAGAACAAATAACCAAAAATGGCAGTCCCTAAACCAAATGGCATGGAATGCCAATGGCGGAGTAAAAGTAAAGACACCCGAACTTCTTGATTTCATGAGAACTCATGATGTTCACGTCTGTTTAATATCTGAAACGCACCTTCGACCTGAGGTAACTTGGAAAGTGGCAAACCACAAAGTCTATCGAACAGACAGGCCTCAGGATGTGACCAAAAACAGAGCGCACCAGAGGAGGGGGAACTGCAATCCTGGTGAACTCGCTCATTAGCCAATTTCAAACACCAACCCCTGCACGCCTCACTGACGTGGAGGCTACAGCTATAGAAGTCCGTCTTCCAAGTGGCCCTCTTCAAATCCTCTCTGTATATAGACCCCCGTCAGGTACTTTCTCCGCGCGTGACCTCGATGCACTGACATCTTGTATAACCCCAAGGATCATTGCAGGCGACCTAAATGCGAAACATCCCTCTCGGAACTCTAGGGTTTCAAACACAAGAGGTGATGCCCTCTATGCACACTGTCTGTCCCGTGACTATGTAGTTGCAGGTCCGCCGGAGCCCACCCACTATCATACCCAATGGAATCACATGCCAGATGTATTAGATATTGCCTTGCTCGTTAACATCAGATGCTCTTAGACATTTCGGCCATACCAGCACTCACCTCGGATCATGATCCAATCATGATTCGCCTGGGCAATCGGCTTCTTGTTAATCCCCCCAGACCCACAAGAGATTTAAAAAATGCAGACTGGCCCAAATTTAAAAAGTTTATTGCAGAACGTATTCCGACCTCTCGTCCTACCATTAGAAACACTAATGAGCTAGACAAAGTTGTCCAAACCATCACAGAGGTAATCCAACAGGGCGTGTTAGCTGCCGTTCCTAATAAAATATCGAGGAGAGTGACGTTGTACGACCTGCCTATGCGCCTCCAAAAAGCAATAAAAGAGAAAAATGCCATTAGGCGCGAGTGGCAAAGGAATCGAACCCCCGAATAAATAACGCGCATAAATAGAGCATGTTCAAAGTTGAAAGAGGACAATGCTGAGCATCGTGCGAGAAAATGGAACGAGGCAGTCGGTGAATTTTCTTTCGGGGACAACTCAATCCGGAGAATGGCAAAAACGCTACAGCGCCGCCCCTTACCTGATCCTCCCTTCACCGTCAACAACAAACTTGCCTGTCGCCCTGTTGAAAAAGCAAATGTCATTGCTGACACGCTGGAGGAGACCTTCATTCCAAACCCAGCAAACGAGAACACACCACAAATTATGAATCATGTAGAACAGTTTTTTGTTGAGAATCCCGAGCATTCCCTCTTAACAAAGCACCAGGACTGGATGGGATAACGGGACAAATTGTCAAATCCCTTCCAGCAAAAGCAGCAAAAGTACTACTAGCAGTCTTCAATGCAGCTCTGTCACTACAACATTTCCCAAATTCATGGAAAGTGGCAAAGATAATAACTTTTCTTAAGCCTGGCAAACCACCACGAGATCCATCCAGCTACAGACCCATTAGCTTGCTCTCTATCCTGTCAAAAATATTTTAAAAGATTCTCCTGGCTAGACTTCAACGCCATGCTGACGAAAACCACGTCCTGCCTGACGAGCAATTTGGTTTCCGTGCCAAACACTCGTCTGTCCAACAGTTGGCTAGAGTGGTTGAGACCATAAGGAGGAATAAATCTTTTTTAAGCGTCAAACAGCAGCCGTCTTCCTTGCCGTTGTAAAAGCATTCGACCGTGTGTGGCATGAAGGTCTGCTTTTTAAGATGATAGCGCTTGAATTTCCAAGATACCTCATCAACATCACAAAAGAGTGTCTCGCTGGACGATCGTTTATAGTTCAATGGCAAAACGCTACTTCCACAAGGCGCCCTATAGCTGCAGGGGTTCCTCAAGACTCATGTATTTCTCCATTCTACTTTCATATTATTTACCCATGACTTCCCGACGCCTCCACGCAACGTAGTTTTCGGATGCTTTGCAGACGATGTTGTTGCGCTAATAATGGGTAAGCGTGCTGAATATTGCGTTCGAATTGGCCAACAAGCGGTGGATTTGATGGTCGATTGGTATGATAAATGGCGTATGGGTCTAAATGCTTCAAAAACTAGTGCCACACTATTTTTCGGTAATTTACCGGCAGATGCATCTTCATTCGTAATCCATGGCGAAAATGTTCAATGGTCAAGCAGGAATAATTATCTAGGTGCCTCACTAGACAAGAATCTTAATTTCGGACCACATGTTGAGGCTAAAATTGCCAAAGCAACTGGAAAGCTCGCATCGTTGTATCCACTTTTACGCTCTGGTGAAATGAATCCTGCTACCAAAATTCAATTGTACAAATCATGCATACGACCAGCCCTCACGTACGCGTCCCCGGTGTGGTCGACCTGCGCAGAGATTCACATCAAAAAGCTTCAAACATTTCAAAACAAGATAGTGAGAATCATCACTGGCGTTCCCCATTGCACTAGAATGTCCGACGTTCATGCAGACTGTGGGTTAGAAATGATGGAGACCCACCTAGAGGCACTATCAGTTCCATTTTATGCAGCGTTAAAAGACTCACCAAACCCTCTCATTCGAAACATACCACCAAATTCTGTTGCAAGAAAGCGCCGCAATCCTCACATTCAGGCTCCACCACCGGCTAAGAAAGCACGGGTGCAAGTGGCCGCTAACAACCTCCCTCCCGTTTAGGATCTTAAAACAAACATCATGGGCAAAATTGCCCTAGCCTGTTATTTGTTCTATCTTATTGTTAATCCGATAAGAAATCAAATCGCATATTATTTCTACAATTAATTATTATAAAATTAAAAAACAGCCAAGACTGTCAAAATTATTCTTATTTAGAGAAACCACTCCAAATATAATATGCAACAGACACGTGTTGCACAACTAAAAAAATCAACAATGAAATTAAATCTATTTAGCTGAATTATTAGTGCTCTGCACTAGGTGTCAGCAATAGTAAGGGGATGCGCTATTAAAACACACGCATGCACACCCCCCCACAAAGAAGGTAAGGCGTTATCCATGGAGACCGCCTTTAATGTTTAATTGTCACTTTTCGAATAGACTCGTTCACACACTGCCAAAATTCAGATTTTTATTGTATCCAAGCTTCATTACTTCATTCATTCGCTGAAAGTGTACAAGTTTGTGAATGAGTCCAACATGCCACACACGATCAAATGCCTTTGAGACGTCAAGGAATACCGCCGCTGACACACAGCCGCTGTTCCAACCATCTGTTATCTTATCAGTTATCCTCGTTAGCTGTTGTATTATGGAGTGCTTTGCTTGAAATCCAAATTCTTCGTCCGGGAGAAAGTTGAAGTCATCTATGTGACGTTGTAGACGAACCAGGATGACACGCTCCAGCATCTTGGATAACACAGACAGGAGGCTGATAGGGCGATAGCTCGTAGGGTCCCGAGCAGACTTTCCCGGTTTCACAAAAGTAATTACCTTGGCAATTTTCCAAGAGCTTGGTAAATGTTGAAGTTCACGAACACACTGAAAATAGCATGTATTGTGTTTGCTGCTCGCATTGACAATTTGTAGTTTAACTTGTGCAGTGATACCATCATCTCCCGGAGCCTTGTTGTGTGGAAGGTCCTTTGCAATCTGGAGCAGTTCCTCAAATGTATCTGGTAGAGGAAGTGGAACGTGGTGAATTTGTGACAACTGGCTGTGGGTGGGTTCAGCCTCCAGCGACTCTGCCACGACGTTCGCTTTTTCCACTCGCGCTGCATGCCAAACTTTGTGGTCCCTGAATCGGTGGGTTGGCCTGTGGAATACGTCGTAGGGCACGAGCCAAACGCCAGTACGACTTACCGGAGACATCGGGCATCCCAGAGTTCAGATTGAAAGGCCGCAAAGTCACGCTTGAGAGCTGTTGATGCTCTGTTAAGCGGTCTTGTCATGGGCAGAGTGAGTGCATTGCCATGTACGTCGTAGACGATCAATCAATCACCAATGGACTAGTACAGTCAGAACTTACTCAACTACAGAGACACCTATCATGATTGGCCACATAATTTTATAAGTACATGTCAATTTATCTTTATTCCAATAAATTGTCGGCAATAGGGTATGTTTTTCGAAACAGGGGTTAGTGAAACTGTAGTGCATATTGTTTATCAGCAGCCGCGGGCTTTCCGCTTTGTTTTCAGTAGAACAGACTATCCCGACAGATAGACCGGCCTCGCGCGTTGCACGCTGCTAGAAGATGTGCTGTGTTGCAGCACGCCGCCAGCTTGGATTGCTGACGTACCCGAACTGAAGTGCGGCGATGAATTTACAGACCTATTGACGTAGGTCGGGAAATATGTACACAAAGGATTTAATTTTTATATTTGTACTTGATTTTAAGAATAACTTGTAAAGATGAACAGACCCTTGAGGTGGGTAGAGTTGGCAAAACGTAATTCCATACACTAGGTGGGAGAATACAAATGCATAAATAATAAATAAATAAATTGTATTTAGAGTCTACCCACTCAGTTATATAACTGATTTTAAGGGACAGTAAATCAAAGCGACCAAGCCAACCCTGCAGGCCCCGACGCAATCGACGAGTGAGCGATAACCAACCAAAGATCAATATTTTTAATAGGAAATATAGCAATCAGTGGTATGGACAGTGCGAACACCCGTGAATCAACGCCAGAATCAACAAGGCCGATTCAGAACAACTCTGAATTTAATTTGTGCTTCGTTGCTAGGACGGCTCCAAAGTCACCGTTTACAAACTCCTAAGACACAAACTGATGGACTTAAGTCCAAATCAGAAGTTAAAAAACTTCTGACTTTGGCGGGAATCGAACCCTGGACCTTCTGCATTGGAAGCAGATAAGCTAACAAGACCAACGAGCCACGCAAAATAAAAACACAAAATACAAATGCATAGGTACCATAAGTCCCGGAGCATGCGAACAGGTGGCCCTAACCTCGGCAAGCGTTTGGGTGTGAAATCCGCCCGGTGTAGGCTCGACGACCGTGAGAGGAATTTCAACCACATCTGTAGAGAGAACGTCACACATCAATCACATCAATCAGAAATCCCGCTCTTTCCAAATTCTAAGGAAAGCTAAAAAAAAAAACAGGCTCCTAGATGACATTCGGAGTAGGCCTACCTCATAACAGAGGCGTGCAGACTACGGTACCAGAGAGAGAGAAGATATCCATTAGATAATAGTGCAACATGATGAGCTATAAGTTTTTATGTGGTCTTCCTAGAATTATATCTTATAAGAAATTTGTGATAGTTTTTATTTTATTTTCATTTTTCTCGTTTGGCTACATGGAATAAAAAGTAGAAACACTACACATGAAAGGTCAGAGTCAGAGGTAATGCTAATGAGTAATGACAAATTTGTTCTCTTTAACCTTTCAAGGCAAAATACACAATCAAACATCACAACAAATGATAATAATTACGTAAACTTTGACCCTCTGGGCCCCGATTCATGTACCTACCTACATATTTAACACATAACAAAAACTTGTAAAAATACAGCATTCTTAATTCATATACTATATGTACAGTACAAACAAATAAATTCGAAATACATAAACATAAAATTATTCAACAAACTTCCAACACACACGAAAGAGAATTCCTAATATAAATTCATTTAAAGACAAACTCAAATTGCTCATTAGTAATAAGGCATACTACTCAGTAGATGAATTCCTAAATGATACTTTTGTAAGCATAGGGTAGGCCATTACTAGCATATTATGTAGGCCCTACTAGGTTTGAAAATATAGTGTGACATAATATGATCATAGTAGGTATTACAAAATGTCTAAATGTCCTGAATAGACTAGAGTTTCATCATAAAAATGTAGGCCTATAGTGTTAAACTAGGAAAACGCTTAAGTCCCGCCGCGTTGTTGGATGAGCGTAATTGGTGCATTGAGCTGCCATGTGTTATGCGGATTTTCTGTTGTTCTGTGAAAAAATTATTACTAAATTGAAGATTTTTTTAAAATTAAATTAAATTTAAAAAAAATTAACTAAAATTTTTTTTTTTTAATTAATCGCAATTTTAAAAAGGAAGAAATCGTAATATTGAAATTTTGATAAGAAATAATTATTCGATTGCGCACAAATTTTACACGAATTTATTAATTTATAAAATTAAGGTTCTGTGAAAAAATCATTACAATAGGATAAAACATGTAGGTGTTATAAGCCGAAGAAATTTAAAAAATCGAAAAAGTCGTAAAATTGCGATTTTCGTAAAAAATAGTTTTTTGATAACGCTCAAATTTCACATGAATATATCAATTCATGAAATAAAGGTTCTGTGAAAAAATCATTACAATCGGACAAAGCATGTAGGTGTTGTAAGTCGAAGAAATTTTAAAAAAATTGAAAAAAATCGTAAAATTGCGATTTTCATGATAAATAATTTTTCGATTGTGCTAAAAAATGTGGCAGTTCTAAGTTCAGAGATTTCGAAGACCTCCATAAAATTTCATCGTAATCGGAGTATCGGTTTAGCCGGAATCGTGTTAACAAACAGACAAAAATACAGAAAAAAAAAAAAAAAAAACATTCCGGATTTTTTTCTCCAGTGTAGTGAAATGGAATCTTCGCTTTGCTCGCTACGCTCATCCAATTACAACCCTATGATCTACAATCCTTAACTACTGTTTAGATAGGGCCTTGATGTAGATTATAATATACGACCTAAACTTATGTCACCGACATGTGAAATACATGTTATCATTTGTATATATTGTATACGGTATATAGTATTATATTAGTTTTTTGAGTATTATAATATTACTTGATATAGGCCTATAGTGTTAGACTGCACGAACTGCATTACTATTAATTTATTACCAAACCTTAACTGTAGTGCTCCTAAATCACTTAGGCTTGCATTGTCAGTACTTAGTAAATTAGTTTAATAGGAAATTGTAAATGTGCACGCACATACTTTCCATATACCCTACTGTAAGATAAAGTTCTATTATCTTAAGGGTCAACTATGTAAAATGCATTAATGGAAATAAAGCTATCTATCATTCATTCATTCATTTGTCCCGTAACAACATCCTTGAAAAGCTTGGCAAAAAAGAATTTGCAATTATTAATTTAATCGTAATAGTTCATCCAAATTCTTTTTTTCTAATTATTTTAAGTTTAACATATTAGTCATGCAAATTCTATTTTGCTAAGCTTTTCAAGCATGTTGTTACGAGACACTGTACGTTTATGAATTAAGAATGCGCAAATAAGGAAGGGTAAATGAGCTTGTCCCTTTTTTTAGATCTCATTTCTTTTAAGTGTGTAAAGTTTGGCTGTATTTTTACAAGTTTTTGTCATGTGTGGGATCTCATTACTTTTTCAAGTTCCATTGCAAAATTATTTGTAAAAATATAATAATTTTCAAAGTCGATTTAATTGCTATGGTATTACCAACTAGGGAAACGCCAAAGTCGTTGTTAGTCGAGTGAGTGAACCATTTGTGTTGAGTACCCGGTAACACTACTTTTTTCTCCTACCTTAGGCCTATCTAGCCTATCTTAGGCTACAGTGGCGCATTATGGCCTTACAGTTGACGCCCCCTTATACCAACTAAACTTAAAAACCCTATTATTTATACGAATATAATTATCAAACTTAAATATGCAAATGTTCCCGGGTACTCAACACATGACTCGCTCACTCGTCTAACAACGACTTTTGCGTTTCCCTAGTCTAGTTGGCTAAGGCGCCCTTATAGCCGAAATGTGGGAGACGTGGGTTCAATCCCCTGGTCGGGAAAGATTTTGTAATTATCTCTGGATTGTATTTTAAAAATTATTAAACATGTTTTGAAATGCATATAACGCAGTGAAGTCCATCATCTGTGATAATACTAAAGAAAACATAGCCAGTACAAAATACGTGAAAATATTGCAAGGTTTACTCAATCTACGAGCGGAATTTGGGGGTACCTCGACGTTCAACATTCGATAGACCTTGCATGGGCACGGCATTTCACAGCCAGGTAAATAACAAACAAAACATATTTTTTCTAAATCAAAACCATTGTCGTTAAACTAATTCCTACTCATAATAGGCCTATTTTTGGGTAGATTATTTCTTGTAGGTTTAAATCGAAATGGATTGTGCTCATTTTATTAGCAGTTCTCAGTTACCTGGTCACGGATGTCTGTTTAAAATTTCGGTTCAATCTATTGGGTCGTTCGGCCGTATGGGGCCGGACAGACAGACATTTAACATTTAACAAACATTTAACATTTCACATACAGAATTAATCACGACTAAGGCCCGATCGAGTTGCGTTGTAGACTACGTTCGCTGCGCTCACTCGTCTAATTAACAATAAAATAAACAATATCTTGGGGTCCAAAGACTTTTTTGTACACAATGTAGGTGATCATTGTGAAGTAATTTGTAAGTGTTAGTTACTTGTTGATTGTAAACCTGTATAAGGATTATATTAAAACCTTTATTTGGAAGCCTTCCAGCAAACTTTTTTGAATTTTTCTTTCAAAAGGCACTATATCTCTACCTTAATGTCCATGTAAAATATGAACGTTGTAGCCCCACCCATTTGGCCAGAATCGCTGGCTAATTAAAACTGACGAATAGTAAGTAGTAGTAGCCAGTAACCAACATCCTAAAAATGATTTTGAGCATGTTTCAAGCAATTTTTTTACCAAGAAGGATTGCTCGTACCCAAACTAAATTTAGCATGTGTTGTCGGGTACCTAAATCCTCTTGATGTTGATAGTTTTCAAGTTCACATCACGTTTCAAGACGGCTGGGTAACACCTCGAAATCACCCCAACTTTGCTTGCTGTATAAGGTGCCTTAATGTGTAGCGCGCCACGGCTTGGCTGCGGCGCCCTAACAGGCACCTAGATACCAGGTAGAAGCGGGATAAGAGAAGTTATTCGAGTTGGCGCTGGATAACGACGACGACATGAGAAACTAGGGCGCTCCAATCGGTTAATTTATATAATAATTTATAACTATAAGTTTTACTGTTCTCTATATTTTCTGTATTTTGTCTGTACATCTGAAAATGCTTCTTGCAAAATGTAGATACTATGACAATAAACCATTTATTATTATTATTATTATTAATTATTATTATTATTATTATTATTATTGTGCCGCCTGTGATATTGATGATATGAAATGAGTTAATGGTGTGGTTGATGATTATACTGTTTTCTAAGTGTACGGTATATATAAGAATATAAGAAAAGAAAATGATGGTGATGATAGTAATGCCAAAACAAAATTATTTATTTGAATGGAAATAAATAGGTAAATAAAATATTTGTGTATGATGTGAATAAAATTTTGTTGAACAAATTTCTTTGAATGAGAAATTTAGAAAGTTTGTTGCCGTTATTATATGATAGAAGTTCGTCATATGATTGGGAGGAATCAAATTGCGTGCACAAGGCATCATATTTGGTACATTCTGCTAGCATATGATGTACGGTTAAAGGTACATCACATGTGTCATATCTGGGAATAACCTTTTCCCTGGTTAAGAGATATCCGTGAGTTAAAAGTGTGTAGAAGTGTGTAGAGGTGTGTGGCCTATTCAAATTCTGGACAATACCACCTCCTCTCTACGCGAGAGTCGAGACGCAGGAGGACAAATTTTTACGGTCAGTGTGGGCATCACACTATGCAAATTGTTATTTTGCATCACATCCCAAGATGCTTGTAACCACTCTTGACATCTGGAACGGGAACTAGATTGACATCAACTTCGCAGCGCTGGGAAGCTTTCTTAGAAGTCGGATCAGCGTGTTTATTTCCCTATATGTCTACGTGTCCAGGTATCCAGCAAAACTCTTACAGGGCTCCAATTGACTAGTTTTAAAAATATAGGAATTTTGAGCCAAATATATAGGAATTATTATGTCAAATATATAGGAATTATAGAAAATTTTCGGGAATTAAACGTATAACGTGCTTAGGAGTATTTTACAGTTAACTGAACTGGTATCGAAATATTTTAAGTTTTATAAAGTGAAGTACAGTAAGTACTAAGTAGGCATTACTAGAATTGTGCAACTTACTCCAGTCACATTAACATATACAAATAATAAGACCAGAATCTCATTGATTACTAACGTAGTATCGGAGCACCACAAGTTCTATTTGGTCAATTTACTTCTGAATGTTAGCCAAGTCTTGTTTGCGGGCAGGATACTTGTGGAGTTGTGGGACCACTTATGAAGCTTCACTAAAAAATCCCCCATTTCGATGTAGGAATTGTATCCATAGCTTTTCCAAATGAATTAAATATTAACAGACCTACAGACACCTACAGGAGTGTTTCCCTTCTAACCAAATCGAGAAATTTACCAAATGAGTTGTGGATAATGTGGAGGATAAAATACATGTACCGATTGAGATACGGCGGACTGTTTTTAGTTTTTACGTATGCATTCATGTTCACTGGTCCATCTGAACTAATGACATAAATAAGCTTAGCATAGCAAAGCCCTATCCTTCACTCCGAGCGCTAGCGTGCCGATTAGAAGCCATCATGAAAGGGGAAAATCATATCCCAGACACATATATACTTCAGCTAGTTGGCTAATCAGTGGCGTATCCAAGGGGGGGGGGGAGAGGGGGGACAAAACCCCCCCCCTTTTGCGAAAGAAAAGTGTGAAAGTGCACTTAAACGTTTCAATGGAGAATATAGAATAACCGTTTTATGCAAAACTAAATGCAAATTACCATCTGACCAAAAGAGGATTAAGTACAGATACAAATTTGGTTATTGTGATGCTTTAAAACGCACAGATTTTCACCAAAATGACCTTGAAAATGAAAACTTTTAGATTAAAAACAGGATTTTAGTAGATAAGAAGTTGGTGATGCTTTAAAACGCACAGATATTCACCAAAATGACCTTGAAAGAGAAAACTTTTGTCATTGAATGGCATTGATCTGAACCAATCATCAGGAGTTTGTTAGACTGCAATTTATTTAATTATTTAGGCCTAGTTAGTATTTTGGAAAATAATGAAAAATAATTATTTTTACTGGCACAAATTATACTAGGGAGTAGGGATTCATAAAAACAATGCCCATTTTGTTTAAAAATTGTAAAAATTGTTCAAAAATATAGGAACCATTTGAAAAAATAGGAATTATAGGAATTATACACCACTACTCTGAATATAGGCCAGGAAATCTATATTTATTTATTTTTTCTTGTGCAAAGTTGGCCACTTTAGCCATTCTTCTGTCTTGCTATCCAATATAAGACTGCCTCCTTTTCTATCCTGCTCAGTTCATCGGGCAGGGAGTCAATGTCACTCTTGAGGGCGGCCCATCTAAAGAGGTGCGTTCTGTCTTGGTCTTCTATATTACAAAGTTTACAGGTGACCGGTTCGTTTGTAATTGTAATGTTAAAACGGTGCAGGTGGTGTTGCAAGACGGGCGGTGGCCGTCTTTCTCGACCAGTCTTTGTCTGGCCCTTTCTTGATCTCGGTCCACCAGTTCTTTAGTCGTGAAGTCTCTTCTGTGGTGTTCATAAAGATCTTTTTTGTGGTTGATTTGATCTTAGTTTTGACATTTTTGAAGGAGAGAGGCGCTGCTGGTGGTTGCGGTGCTTTTGGCCTTTGGCACTTTTTGCCAAGAAATGGGCGGTGGCCGTCTTTCTCGACCAGTCTTTGTCTGGCCCTTTCTTGATCTCGGTCCACCAGTTCTTTAGTCGTGAAGTCTCTTCTGTGGTGTTCATAAAGATCTTTTTTGTGGTTGATTTGATCTTAGTTTTGACATTTTTGAAGGAGAGAGGCGCTGCTGGTGGTTGCGGTGCTTTTATGGCACTTTTTGCCAAGAAGTTTGCCTTTTCATTCCCCATGATCAGGCAGTGGCTAGGGATCCATTGCGCCTCTAATAGTTTGTTTTGCTGACGGAGGCTGGCAAGAGAGTTTTTGAAAAGCAGCGATTTTGGATGGAGGTTTGCTGCTTGGGTGATAAATTGGATGGCCGAGACGCTGTCGCTTAGGATCACAAATTTTGTCTTGTTGAGAGGGAAGGCGGGGGTCTCGGTGATTTTTTCGGCCGCCCTGGCAATGGCTGCGACCTCAGCGTCGAAGTATGTTTCGCACGCTCCCATTGGAGTGGCTTCTTCAAAGAAGATGCAGTGGATGCCGTAACCTGTTCTGTTTGTAGCCGAGTCATAGGAGCCGTCTGTGAAGATGTGCACCCACTCTTGAAGAGGAAAGTGCTTCTTCAGGTGCTTCTCGGCAAGCTCTTTCAGTTCTTTATGGTCATCTTTCTTCTCGATGCCATCAATTTTGGTCCCCGGGGCAAGCTGATTGGACTTGTCCGGCAGAAGCTCTGGGAGTGGTACGTCAAGTGGTGCACGTGGTGCTTCTAGGAGGATAGGACAGTTTTTACTCTTCAGTTGGTGAACTGTTTCAGCAAAGTTAGTGTGCGCCTTGACTTTTGAGGTTGGGCAGTTGAGCCATTTGTCAAGGTTTATGCGCGCCAGTTTTTTGTGCAGTTGGACAGCGCGCTGCTCTCTTCTTAGCTGTAGAGGCTCAATTTGGATGAACCACTCCATGGCGATAATTGGGGTGGTTTTCACTGCTCCCGTGATCAGGCGAAGGGCTCGATTTTGGACTCTGTCGACGTAGCTGGCGTGCGTTGCAGCGGCGGCGGGGAAGACTTCGGTGCCGTACTCAATGGCTGGTCTGATGTAAGTTTTGACAACTTGGAGCCCTGCTCTTATGATAGAACCCTTAGAGTTTAGTTTTTCTAAGAAATGGATGACTTGTACCAAATCATGACTTGAATACATGAAGTTTATGGCTTGAAGTGAGCTCAAGCTATCTGAACACAAAAGGTTATTCTCCACAACGGCAATGTAGAATGTATTTGAGAGCTTTGCGGATGGCGAATAACTCTGCAGTGCAAACTGAACACACATCACTTAGCCTGAAACGTTCAGGTAATGTAGCAAAAGGTAGCAAAGGTGGCAAAGGCACTTCCAGCCTTGTTGGAACGCGATAAATGTTAATTTCGTATTCATGAAGACTTTATACTGCCTTTGTTATACTAGTACAACTTAAGCTCATTTTTGACCCCAGCTAAATCGGGGGTGAGGTAGAGGATAACAACATATTTTATTATTACTAGGCCGCTTCGCGAACGCTTTTTTTAGTCGCCTTGATGGATGAGCTTTTTTGTAAGTTTTTAGTTTGGCGTGGGATCACTTTGCCTTTGCAAGTGCTTTTTGAATGCATTGTAGGTGATTGTTGTCAAGTTTCTATTGTTACTTGATAATTGTTATTATAAACCTAAAAAACTCTTATTAAATCCGTTATTCTATGGATTCTGGCTAACTTTTTAACTTTTTCTTTAAAAAAGCAATACATCACCATTACCTTAATGTCCATGTAAAATATGAATGATGTAGCCCCACCCGTTTGGTCAGAATCGGCCCAAATGTCACGAAAATATTGCACAAAAATCGGGGGAAAAATCATAATAGTAGTCCTACGATATTCATGAGAAATATTTCTTCGATTGTACCCAAAAACATGGCAGGTCTAACCTCAGAGATTTCGAAGGTCCCTTCCAATTTTCATCAAGATTGCATATGCCGTTTGCCCGGTAGAGTGCGAACAAACAGAGAGAGAAAAAAAAAAAAAACATTGGAGGTAAATATTTTGAGGGGTCAGTGAAATTGAAGTCTGCTTCGCTCATCCAAATAATAATATTTTATTTAAAAAAACGTTAGGGCCCTATTACATTTGGAGCTCAACTTATGTTAGCCTATATGTTTAACTTATAAGGGAAAATGGTGCTGCCACATTGTAATAAAAGTATTGGAATGAAATATTTAAAAATTTCATGATAAAACAAAATTACTTTTCTCATTACAATATTTTTTTTGTACACCTCCAAAAATAATATATAGCTTAGGTTTAAAAATGTAAAAAAGTTTGTTCTCATGGGGATCGAACCCCAGCCGGCTGTGCAACAGCGTAAACATTCCATAATGCTATTGAAGCTGGCAAATATTTGCCGCGCCAGTGTAGAGACCCGTGGAAATGGTTTTATTTAATAAAACCTAAATAACGCCGCTAAATGATAATAAAACCATATATAATACCAATAGAATACTTTAGAGAAAGGAAGGTGGTGATACTAACAGACTCAAGAGCATCTATCCAGGCTATAGTGAGTAGAGAAGAAACAGAAGCAGAAAAAAGAAACTGCAAGATAAGAATCCTGAGGTTGATGAATGCGGGTAACACAGTAATGCTACAGTGGATACCGGCACACTGCGGCATAAACGGAAACGAGAAGGCTGATTTCCTCGCTAAAATGGGAAGTAAAACCAAGCAATTCATAAACAACATTTCATACAGATCAGCTAAATCACATCTGAAATCAGCCAGCAACTCGGAGGTAAAGAAGGCGTGGAAGGAGAAAGGCAAGAATAAAATGTGGAGTGAGCTAGTTAATACAAGGAAAGGAAGAAATGATAGGACAAACCGTTATAGGAGAAGAAATACAACAACACAGTTTAGACTAGATACCGGCCATGACTTGCTAGCAAAGCACTTGCATAGAATAGGTGTGATGGAGAGCAGCATGTGTAAACTCTGTGGTGATGGAACACAGGACAGACAACATCTATTTAGATGCGCTACATTGAAAGGACACAATGGGGAAATGCCAGGGGGTATGGACAGGAGGGAACAGGAGTCCTATCTTTACTGGTTGTCAAGACACATGATGACATAGATATGTCAATGTGGGCATAAGAGAAGAAGACCATATAACACCGCTTAATGGTTATAACACCAAATTAACAGTGGGTTTTATTTTGCTATTTCCTCTAACAAAATCAACATTATCTCCACTATTCAAAAACTTTCAATCTTAACTTGCTGAGAATTTGAGTGTTTCTTACTTAAATTCAAGATGAAATGAAAACAAAACACGTAAAAAAATAAAAAATAAATGAAAAACTGCAGAAACAATCCTTGGGTGACATCTGTGCCATAAAAACAATGGCAATTTGTGTGCATATTGGAATTCTCTCTTGTTTTGCCATGCAAGAAATGCGAAAATAAAATAAAAACATATAACACCACTTTTTACATTTTTTAAAACGAATTTTAGGAAAAAATAAAACCATTTACTCGGAACTCTACAGTACGGGTAATAGGCAACGAAACAAAGTAAATAAATACGTGTTTCAAAATAAAAGTTGAACTTCTTAGTCGATTATAAGTATTGTTGTTTGTAGCCTGAGTCACCGCCGCAAGGTAGGGGGAAGAAAAGGAATGTTACCGGGTAGTCAACACATGGCTCACTCACTCGTTTAACAACGACTTTGGCGTTTCCCTAGTTTATCTAGTTCCTGGTACACTTTGATTAGTTGTAGCTAGGCCTAGGGTAGAAGTTCTAATGTCCAATTAGTAGAGCCTAACCCTGAAATAATCGTTATCTTCGTTTTTATCATCTGTTTTTGCAAAAAAGATGCAAATGAATATGAATGTGTTTTCTCCTTGATCCTAGCTTATTACTATGCACTGTTTATTCTTAGATAATGCATGTTAAGGGAACCTAAGTGGGCATTGTCCGGTTCTCTCCCGTCAGCGTGGTATAGGCGATTAACCTGTGCTAAATGTTTCGTAATCGATAGTGCATGAACCCGACCACGGACCGGAATTATATTCATACTGTAAGAAACTATAATCTTTCCTCTTTGTGTGGATAAACAGAACTTTGCTCTATCACAATATTAATGAAATTTGTTTTGAGTTGAAGTGAAGTCCACATTTACACTGTTGCCGAACCTTCCAAACTGCTTATGAAAAAGCACGTAAAAACATTTTGTCCGTGGCATCAGCACAACATTTTGGTATCCGACTGGCTTTGTGGCTACTGTGAGGTCACTGGGTTGTACTAGATTATACATTACTCATAAAATATCCTTCATGTGCCAACACAATCTTGAATGTGAAATACATTTAGCAACCATGGACAGGCGCGTGGTATGCGAGGATGCCACAGCTGCACACAACGTGACTGCGTCTCGCTTAGGTTGCCGCTCTGTCAGAGTACATCTGCGACAGCGCGCAAACATGGTTCCATTTAACTCATAATACGTAGTTTGAATTTAGGAAGTGTCATCGAGCAAAGTAGGATGCCATCATCTTCTTCGCAAAATTATGCATCTTGTGATGTTATTGGTTTAGATTTCTACGATAAGATAAGTTACGGCACCTTCAAAACATAGGTTCCCTATACATAAAATTATACAATGCATCCCCTTATCTTGCGGTTTCAATGCCTTGATCAGTGCACAAAGTAATACAATTATATTAATTACTTAATTAAAATCTCTGAAGTTCCAAAGTTGATTACTACAATTAAAACCTGGCCTGGCAAAAACAACCCATGCACACGTCAGGATTTAAATTTCGCGCCTCATGTAACACCAGCGCCCCTGGAGGCGCGGTGTGCTTGAGGCTCGAAATTGCCTCTCAGCTACATCAATGGAAAAACAGCCTTCTTTCCTGTATGGAGCGTAGTGTAATATTTAAGTATTTGCTACGGTGGCGCGGCCTGCAGAAAGCTTTGCGTGCGCAGTGTGGTCCTTGTCAACAATTGTGTTGCAGAATAATAGTAGTTGAGGTGATAAAGACTGTTATGCCTGCTTTACTCTTATCTCCAAGGTAGAGACGAAGAGTCTGGTACAGGCCTACCGATACCTAACTGAAAAAGGGAGATTCAAGATATACATTCTTTTAAAGAATTACACTCACTTTCGGTTTGAGTGAGTCGTTCAAGCTCGTTGGAATTAGCAGTTGTAAAAAAGAATCTACTGCTTTGATCATTGAAGGTCATGATGTTCATCCCGATAGCTGTTTGAATGTTTTGCACCACTTCGGCATGTATGAAGTTTGGATCCAGTCCCTTGAAAAAAAATGACATTGTGTTAGAACGGCCTATGGGCACTTGTAGGGTAATTATGTTTACACAATGTAATACATGTAGGCCTACACAATGTATTGTAACATAATGTCTAGGCTAGGCTAGGTATATTGAAATTTAGAATCCACGCTGGCATATAATATGTTTATATTCAAATTGTGTCTGTCTCAATATCCACCAGAGCGGTCTATAGTGGGTCGCGGTCTATAGTGGGTAGGCCTATTTGAGCTTCCTGCTTAACCATGTTTTAAAATTCTAAAATAAAACTATTATTACAATTAGAAAAAGGCCAATCGGCTAGTTTAGTATGATTGGAGAAGGGTTGACAGGTTGGAAAAGCATAGAGAACATAAACAACATAAAACCCAGCCTGAAGGGCTGTTTTTTTTTTTTTTTACTAAAATAAAACTATGTTTACTTTGAAGTATTAACCATCTTAATTCTTATTATTGTGTTTAAATATAGGCATTCAATTGAAGATATTTAAGATAAGCTAAAGTTATGGGCCTATGCATTAACTTCTATTCTAGTATAACTTTTGTGGTTCCAGTATGTTTGGTAAATATCTGGAGAATCAAAATAATTTGATAAAACAGAAAAATTGAGTTTGAGATTTGGCACTCTCTTGGTGTTGTGCCTTACTCATGAAGAGAGCCTAACGCACACATAAAAAATAGTATGTCAGATGGTCTATACTGGGTCATGACCAAAAAACTAAGTTTAACAAAGATCATACCAACAAAGGTCATCAATAAAGGCAGATAAAGGAGAAGAAAGAATAAAGGCGTTTTTAAAAGTTCCTACCCAACACTGTCTCTTATTAGGCCAACGCCTAGTGATGCATTTTCTTTGGAGAATTTTCTCGGGAATATTCTCGAGCATGAGCATTTTCCGAGCATATTCTAAAAACTTCAGTTTTGCATAATCTTAATCTACTGTCATATGCCATGTTACTCAAACTTTCCCTTAATCTGTTTGGAAAATTGTGAATTTTGAATTGGCTACTAACTTGGGAACTACCTACAAGTTTTGGTCTAGGCTAATTTAAATGTTTGATACTTGCTGATTGTGTTCAGATATAAGAAACAAAAATTAGGGAATTGGAGAAGGGTTGTCAGGTTGGGAGAGCATAGAGAACATAAAGCCCAGCCTGAAGGGCTGGGGGCGACAAAACACTTCACATGCTGACAGTGTTGTCAAAGCTACCTACTTTTTAAAAATAGCATAGCTACTTTTTAAGCTACTTTCATTCTTAAGTAGGCTAGCTTGCTACTTGTACAGCTACTTTAAAATAAAGTCTTGTTACACTATCAACATGTTGACGCAACATGTTGACTCAACTTGTTGACCAGATGTAGATAGCATTGAAATGTGATGCTGCTGTCACACACTGAAATATGTTGACTCAACATTGACGACCACAGCAATATGTTGACAAGAAGTTGAACAAGTTCAACTTTTGAGAAATGTTGACCAGATGTTGACGACGTTCAACCAATGGCTGACCGATATTTTGTCACGTGATCATTTCGTTTAGTTGATCCACGGTGTGGGCTATTATAAAGCAAATTTTGTGGGAAGAAAGACTTATTTATGCGAGTAATTTACACTGAAAAGTTATAAAAAATCGTACCCGTTTCAGATAAGACACAAACAATAATGATGAGGTGAGTAAAAAATGGTAAAAAAGTTTTCCGTAACAAGACTCGAACCGGGGACCCTCAGAGTGGTAGCCGAGCGCTCTCACCGTTGAGCCAGCAGCGTACCGAAATCTTGCGCCGCTTAGAGTGATACTGTACTCATTATCCCATCAGATACGCACGCAGACTCGAGATGAACATAAAAGCTTCGGGATGGCAATTACGACACTTTTAACTCTTTTATATCGATCTGCCAATACTTTTTTAATGTTATTCATAGCTGTATACGACATATGTACGTAATTACTATCTATTTTGGTATGAAACAGTTTCGAAGTGGCAGTTCTCTTGACGGAATGTTCCAAATGTCCGTCAACATGTTGATGGAGGTGACACACACAGAGTGTAGTCTTGTCAACAAGTTGAGTCAACATGTTGCGTCAACAAGTTGATAGTGTAACGAGACCTATAGTAGTGACGCTACTTTTCAGCTACTTTTGTGTTTTTTTTCTTCTACAAACAAGAGTAAAATTTTGTTCATGTTCATTAGGTTGTAGGCTTTGGCCAGTTGCAATAAAGCAATAACTAGGAAACGCTCAGTTGGACGCGTTGATAAGCAAGCACGTGCTATAGCTAGACCCACATTGCACATGTTTTTAAATTTTAAAATTTGCGACGTTCGCTGGCCATGTTTCCAATATTATTTATTATTGCCAAGGTATTTGGGTAAACCCATGGGTAAACCTTTACTTTGTTGATAAAATCTACCACCATCTAGAGGACCTTGACATCATTTCCTTGGGAAAGCTATTTTAACTCTTTGGTAACAAATAATACACTGCTTCCTCGAAAGTATTTTGATTACTTCTAGGTGGCAGTGCATAGTGGCCAGAAACCTCGTGCAACTTTCCGTTCCCATGGTAACATTATTGTGTTAAAATGTAATTTCCATCTACACTATTATAATAAATAAATAAAGTAGAGAATCTCCTACTAGATAAAGCATACTATTCTCTAGGTGCATGTGGAAGAAATAACAACATCAAATCCTCGTGAATGTGATTATGAAATAGCCTAGTGTAAGACTAACGTTATTCATTATTCTATAGGTGCGTTACTACTTGGATGAGAATATAGTAGCGAAATATTTGTGAGCACATCAAATCAAAATCCTTATATGAAGGTCATTAAGTATATCAATTAAATATGTAGGCCTAGGCATAATATTAACATACCATCATTCCTCAATCATCAATTCATCATGTATCCTGTATATTTTACATATCATTATCAATTGTACTATACCTACCTATATTATTCGTGATTAAATGTTGCAGGTATGCGCTCTAGTGGCGAAGCACGCGACTAGAGAATCGAGGTACCTACGACCGCGCGCATGCTATTACATAGAGATTTGCGTTCGAATTGTGAGCGTTTGTACCTATTGATATTTCAAAATATAATCACGATTGATGGTTTACTGCAAGAAATAAGTCTTACGAAGTCAAATGATGCCTCAATAGGGAACTGTCCTTGGTTTCAAATATATCTTACACGTATTTAGTAATTTGTAAAATTCAATTTAATAAACATCGCAATTAAAATAAACTATAAAAAATAAAATCTGTGGATTTTATGCATGTTCAAAGTTCCTGGGTTTTAAATTCCCGCACAAAGACTTAAGTACGCGCTCTTTTGGCTGTGACGTAATCGTGAGGTGAGGAGGAGAAGCTGATTGGCAGAACTGTCAGCTCGCCACCTCGGCGAACCTTACAATGACGTCAAGCCCACCTGCAATGGCGCATGGCCGTTTTTCGGCGCGAAGCTCGGTTCAAATTTTTCCTCACTCACAGTTTGCGCTAATAAAAGCCGGACGCATAAAAAACTTTACTGGTCGGTATTTGAGGTTATTAGTAGGGACCTATTCACATTTTGGTAATGAAGGACAGTTCCTTATTGTATCAGTATACATTTTACAAAGATGGAGAAAACGATTGAAGTGACTGGCAGTTTTTGCGACAAATGTTGAGAATTGTGCGTTCTTATGGTAGGTTTTTGGATTTTGGCTGATTTTATCATTTGTTTTAACACTCGACAACTATGAAATGATTTTAATCTGGCGATATTAGTCAATGCTGATGTGGTATGTATTTACTCTTGTAGTCAACTTTTACAACAGACAGAGGGTCGGACGGAATAATAGGCACATATCTAGATCCCTAGAATTTGCAGGTATTTGTATTGTACTTTTGACAGCTTTTATGGTATTTGTTTATTACAAAGCAGGTTTAAATACGTATTTTAAAAACATTAACATAATACTCTTACATTCCCTATAGTATGCGATCTTTTTCACATATTATCTCAGTTATTTTTATTGTATGTTGCCTGTCCCATGAGCTGCTAGCCTCTATAATCTAGGATTTTAATACATCATTATTGTGAATATGCTTATATACGTCGACATAATCACGTAGACGAAATCACTGTCAAGTTGAATATAATTTTAGTTATATATTAATTTTGTTCACGTAGTTCAAAATAAAAATAGGAAATAGAGGTCACACAAATAAAGCCATGTCTCAATCTCGGTCTCAACGCTTCGAAATCGAATCGAGTTGCCCAATTTTATCTGTCATGGTCATTGTTATCTTATTGTTGTAATAATTGCGTGTATTTTGTACAATACTAGAGCTTTGAGATAAATTTATAGCCTCCTTATTAAAATGTCCATTGAAAAGGAAACTACAATATGAAACGAGATTGTGATGTTAGGCGTAGGCCTAAAGCTCTGAACTGGTGGATTGTCATATGTGAGTGCGTGTGTGTGTGGGGTGGGGGGAGGGGGGCTATTTTATCATTTTATATTATTTGTATTGCCGCATTTTGTTTAAAAACCGTTTAAATGTGTGCGAAATAGGATAAATAAATAGTAAATAGTAATCGACCGTAAATCATAGCATGCATCATTTATGCATACAAGTGAAGTGCAAAAAGCGGGCACAGAAATTAGGAAAACATAATTTTACATTATGAAAAACATTTTAATTACACTGTGAAAATATTCAGGTTGTCCATTATAACGGTAGTATATTTTAGAACAATGCAAAGATGTTGTATTGTCTCAAAATACTGTTGATTGTTATACGCCGGCGTGTGGTAAACAGCGGCTGTACCTCGTTTCTCCGGCCATATTGCAAGAATCCGCGCGACGGTGGCGCGATCTCTTGTTACTTTTAATGTCGAATATTACCCAATGCTAGGCTATAGTTGTGTATTCATCATAATATTATCATCATTATTGTATATAGGCCTATATTCTAATGACTACTGATCAGTTATCACTATTATTGAATAGGCCTGTATTCTATTACTTCATACTATAATTATTGTGTAATAACACATCATTATTATTGCACACATATTCTACTACTTTGTACTATAATTATTTAATAAGTAAATTTTTTTCAAAAGGTGCCCTTGATAGGTGGCCTAAAACACGTTTTCAGGCGAATTTTAATTATGAATAAGGGTTGAAGCTAATATTGCATTGAAGATTGATTACCTGACTAGAATCGGTCGACAATCTGCTTGGGAGTGAAAACATTGCACACAAAATATAATGAATATTAGTCTAAAACTAGGGAAACGCCAAAGTCGTTGTTAGACGTGTGAGAGAGCCATGTGTTGAGTACCCGGGAACATTTGCATTTTAGTTAGATAATTATATTGTGGTATAAATAATAGTGTTTTTAAGTTTAGTTTGTATAAGAACACGTCAACTGTAAGGCCATAATGCGCCACTCTAGCCTATGATAGGCTAGGGAGGCCTATTGGTAGGGGGAAGAAAAGTAATGTTAGTAAGTACTCAACACATGGCTCACTCACTCGTCTAACAGCGACTTTGGCGTTTCCCTAGAGAGCTCGCCTCTAGTTTCGAGGAGTAATCTACTCCTCTACTTACCAGCTGACGTTTGTGAAATAGAGTTCGTTTAGGCGCGAGCCATGCTCTTGGCCAAATGTCCTTACAGGTCTACCGAAGCGTACGCCTATATCTTGACTGCCTAGCGCCTTTGACATTTAAGAAAACAAAATCAAAACATGTGTTGATAACCACCGACTTGGTGATTTTTTATCGGCCACAGAAATCATTGTTTTTTATTTAATTTATATAACCATGGCTGTGACCTTCTATACTTATGGTAAATGTAAACATTTGTAATCTACATTAAAATTTTTCAAATTTTTATTTCTTGTGAGCTTAAATCGAAATGAATTGTGCTTATTTTGTTAGCAGGTCTTAGTTACCTGTTCACGGATGTCTGTTTAAAATTTCAGCTCAATCTATTTGGCCGTTCGGCCGTATGAGCTCGGACAAACAGACAGACAGACAATGGTCACGGCCAAGGCCCGATCGAGTAGCGTTAGGAAATACTACGTTTGCTACGCTCACTCGTCTAATCAGATGGCTAGTCTAGTCTCGCAAATCACGTCTCTTACTGAATCTTTCTAAAAAAATGTTAACATGAACCTTCCTTTTTGTTTGCAAGTACGACTGTAATAAAAATCCTAAAAATCACCCAACAAGCTATAAGTTGACCCCCCCACTGGGGGGGTCAAGCCAACAAGTGGGGGGGAGTTTCCCCCCCATCCCCCCCGTTCCTACGCCCCTGTCAGATTTTGTGGCCGTTTAGTTTGAAAAAAAAACTTTCGATTACCTTTAAGACTTTGACGTCCGCGAACATTTTTGGCTGCATTGCACTGGTGCCCGCACAATTTTGACCACTTCCGGTGCTTACGCATTCATCTCTTTATCTCAATATAAAATTGAACTTTACCAATAGAGCTTGCAGATGATTTGCAGTGGTTAAGTAGATCCTTGAGTAAGTTTCCTCCAAGTGGTATTGTTCAAAACAAGCGCCATTGTGTAGAGCAACATGTACCTGTCATAATTATTGTAGCATCTGGTTCAGAACCGGCGTCACTGTCAGACACATGCAAAACACGCGCACGAATTGGCCTATTAGTGCTACTTGTAGATGACCTATTGTCACTAAAGGGAACATGTGTTGTTAGAACAAAAGGACTCATCCTCAAAGTCAGAAATATCACTCAAATTATCAGTGTAAAGCTCTGAAATAACACCACGCTCACTCAAATCACACACGTTTGACATTGGCAGCCATGTTTTCCACTTGTGGAATGAAAACTCTTATTTTGTCACAGAAAGACACTTTTGCGCTACCTATCGTGAAAACATACAACTTTATGCATGCAGTAGCTCTGCCGATCAATTAAAAAATTAAGGTTCAATATTTGCCACTAGATCGCGTTGGCATTCATATATTGAGCGCGCCGCGCAAAAAGGGAGAAAGTCCCGATCCAACGGCAACGCACAGTTTTAAAAAAGGGGTTAAAAGTCCCGATCCGTCGGCAATGTGTTAATGTAACTTTGTAACTTTATGAACAATTTTGCCACAAAACTAATGGCATTCAATCCACATCAAAATTTGTTGATGGTCCAAATTTCAACCTGATCTGAATCTTCGTGCGACTGCTATCATGAGTCAAAAAAGCTCTAGCTTCGTGCAACTTTTCGTTGCCATGGTAACGTTACTTTGTTATAATGTAATTTCCATCTACACTGCCTACTTATTGGATCAAAATAAAATTAACATATATTCGTGACCGGACGGACATTCTAAATGATTAGGCCACCTCAGATTTTGTCGCCGTTTAGTTTGAAAAAAACTTTCGATTTACTTTAATGTAACTTTGTAACTTTTTGAACGATTTTGCCACAAAACTAATGGCATTCAATCCAGATCGAAGCTTGCGGATGGTCCAAATTTCAACTCGATCCGAACCTCCGTTCGAACGTTATGGCAAGACATACAAAAAAATTAAAATAAACAAAACCAGTGACTATTTTTTCCGGCAGAGTCAATTGGAAACGCTCGCTTAATCACAATGTGCAACTTATGCCAAACCAAACTGCCACTGGCCAATGTGGGAGGTTTGAAAGAAAGACCTGACAATAAGATGCTTGGCCAGCAACATTGTTCCCTAATGACGCATGTCCAGGGACCAGGTATGATGAGAAAAGAATGCTTATCAGATAACATCTAGCCTATACTTATTGAGTGCCCGGCTCCCACGTTCATGATAACATTCTACACAATGTAGGCCTAAGTGACTCGACGCACGACTCTTAAAGTCAAACAAAGAACGCGCCTGTATTCGCGGGGCGAGCCCAGCAGCCTATCTTAATATGTTTTCCCCGTCTATTACGTACAAAAATCGGTAATAATTGAACTTTTGCTACGAAAGATACGTTTTTACCAGCCGCGTACGCGCATTTATATCAGCCTTCTGTCTGTCAAGTGCGAGAGAGACTATCTCGTAAACGCTACATCTGTCATCACATGCCCGAAAAAGGTGCGCGTTCAGTCAAACTCCAGCTGGCCGGCGAGAAGTATGGGAAAAGAATGTGCGAGTTCATATTAATAGGCCTCCGCCTAATTATGATTGATTTTTGCAACAGTAATGGTTTAATTTCATTAGGACTTAAATTACAAAATAAGAGTAGCGTCGATTTTACGCTACAGCTACCTGTTAATAGTAGCTTGCTACTAGCTACTTTACTACATTTTCAAAAGTATCGCGCTACTATCCTCGCTACTCAAAAAAGTAACATGTTACAAGTAGCGTGCTACTTAACAACACTGCCTGCTGATGACAACTGCAGCTAATTGAAAGTTGTTTGTTACCTTAATCCACGACGCGTTTCGTCCTTCTGGGACTCGTCAGGCGGATGGTGGCCACTAAAAATTAGCTAACTACATGCAAACAAAACTCACGATAGGGGGAATAGGGAATAATAATTCAGAAAACTAGTAGGCCTACTGTATAGATGTACTGAAATAACAGTAGACTAATGCATTATTCTTGTAAAAAAATTTAACTAGTAGGCCTAGGCCTACCGGTAGTAATTTTTTAACCGGGGTTTTACATATAGGCTTAAATAATATATACAAATCTATGGACTATTCACTGTTAGCCATAGATATTGAACACCTATTGTAGGCTAGATTAGCAGTCGGTGGTCCACTTCCGTGACAATTAGAAGCCATCTTGAAATTCCAGTTTGCATGTTAAGTAAATGGGAGCGATTTGTAGCCCAAATAGTTCTCAAGATTGCCGCCAGGTTGACAGCCTAAGCATACTAGCCTTTAACACCAAATGATAAGGCCTACTAAATTCCCTTATGCAATAACTTTGTATTGTTTCTGTTTGTTCAATACCATGCTGCACAAGCTAAAACCATATCAAAGAATCCAGTAAAATACTTAATTGCATTAAAAAAAACATCAATTAAAACGCCAAATCGCCATCTTGAATTGGGCCGATTGACTCTTCAATTTGCTACGCTCGCGCCAGTGCGGAGGTATAGGAGACTGCTAATCTAGCCTAGCCTACAATAGTTGTTTAATATCTATGCTGTTAACACGTGTGCACGTGTAGGCCTAGGCTACCTTGGCCTACTGTTGTGTTGAAGCCAGATGCATAAAGCACACAGTATCTAACCCCATAGGCCCTACTAAAAAAAGTAAAATTTGGCCGTAGCCTTTAAACATTCTTAAAAAGGTGGGAAATGAAAGATATTTGAAGTTTCAACGATTTGTGAGCATTGTAGACTCTGGGAAGAAAATGCTACAATATGCTCCGAGCATAATCTTTCAGAATATTCTCGACTCACATCTCTATCTAAGCCTAATCCAATAACTAATAAAACAATAGGCCTAGGCCCTACTACACAACACAATAGTCTCTTGATCAAAAACACTTTACAGATGTTTCTTGTTATGGGTCTAGGCTAGGGCCTAGATATAGCTAGGCACTTGAAATTCATTGAACTCAACTCACGGCTAGGGTCAAATGTTCATACAGGTCCACTAGTGATATTCCGTTGGACAATGCCATCCGTCTTGTAAAATCAACAACGTGAATGGAAGCTCGCTGCAGAGCAGTCAACTGTATATCATTTTCATCCATGTTGAATCTGGAAGTAGAAAATTTGAATCAACTGATATCAGCTAACAAACAAAACACCCAACAAACAAACATAGACCTACCAACAATCAAACCTCCAGACAACTCAAATATCATCAAAGTCCTTGAAACCTTGAAGATATGCCACATGACATTGGCAAGGCGGTGAGTTTGTGGAAGGTTTGAATTGTATTTTTGATTTTCAAATAAATAACATATTGTGAGTTCTGTATGGTTTGGGGGTGAAATGTTGGGATCTATTGAAGAATTGCATATAAAGGTTAGTCAAGTGTTATCTAAAGTTTATTAGGGGCAGTTGCACCAAGTTCAACTCACAAGTTTAAACTCCATTTTGCTCTTTGAACGAGAGCGCGCGTTTCATCACCGCTAATCACAGCCAACATAACATCTCAAAATTTTGTCTCATCTGTGCCCAGCGTCGTGCCAAGGAGGTATGAACAGAGTCGATAAAGAAGTTTCCCCGTTGGGGAGGTCCTCCAACTCCCTATACCGCCCTGGCCTGGGTTAAATAAAAAGTCGGTTTTTGGCGTTGGGAATCTAACCACAGTATAACCCATCTCTTACAGTAGCGAGACTTGCTAGCAAAACACGCTGATAAACCGACACGCGCGCCCCTAGCGAAGGTACGAGCACTAAAGTGAACTAACGATGACAGTGCCACGGCAGTGACTTTTTGATCTGAATTGAAAACGATGTCATTTTTTGCTCTATTACGACGTGATAATACTGCTACAGCAGGATATGAGCTGGATATAAGTTTCGTCTGACGTTATTATTTTTTTTACTGATAGTAATATGATGACATACATAAATGTATGTCGTTTTCAAAGAAAGCCTACGGCCTAGAGCCTAGCCTAGGGCCCCTAGGCTAGGCCTAGGGGCTAGGCCTAGGCACCAGGTATTAGTAATGTAGGTTATAATGGTTGATACATAATATAAAAATTACCATCATTACTTGCAGTTGTTTTGACTGCAATTTAATTAGCCTAGGCTAAGCCTAGCCCTTGCAAAATATGATTAGCTTCAAATTCTTCGGCATTCGTCAATTGTTTGTTGTTTACATTTTTAGTTCACTCAAAATGACTCGTACTTTGGCCAGGTCGCGCTAGTGTAGCGGCAAGAAGCTCTATCTATACCAAGGAGGTATGAATAATGTAAGGGGACAGCATGCGCTATCTGTGGCTGTACAAATGAACGTGGCCGTTTTGAACGTCTCTGATCGAGTTTTTCGCAGTATTTGCTGCTTCTCGTTGGTGCTGACCAATATGGCGGCTACTAAAACATAGAGTTTTTCGCAGTATTTACTCCATCTCGTTGGTGCTGACCAATATGGCGACTACTATGGCGGCACTGAAACAGCTGGTATTATACTTAATACGTTGATAATAACTCTTGTATTAATGAGATAGAATAATAAAGAGGTGAAATGTAATTTTTGTTGATGTGCTCCGTTTTTGTTTGTTTTGGAATGTTCATAGCTTTGACAAAGAGCTTTAATAATACCGACGACCTTGCTTTGGGTTCGAGGCTTTCGCCGACCACCATTGTCGTTCAAAGTGGCTATGGTTTTGACGACGCCACACTGCCTCCTTACATTATTCCTTCCTCCTTGATCTATACATGTCGCTACGTAGGTTACCTACACGGAGAGCGGTAGAGATATTATCGCTTTCCTGTCTGGACGCACCGCCGTCCACAATTTGTAAGACTTTAAGATGGCGGATGCTTTTAGTTCACTCAAAATGACTCGTAATTTGGCCAGGTCGCGCTAGTGTAGCGGATGCGCGCAGCCGACCACGACAGCAAATCACTCTGCAGGCAGTGAATTGAAGTCTCGCTACTGTAAGAGATTGTTATACTGTGATCTAACGTTCCGCGCGACTCTGTGTGACGATTGATGGAACAACTTCAATAAAACTACGTCACTTTTCTACTAGTAGTTAACAGTCGATGACGACAAATGGCGGAAACGTCAAAACATTAAATACGATCGAATATTGGCGAATGTTTTCTCATAAAACAAACTCTCTTTATTGATGAGGATATTTCTGATGAAGTAGACCTAAACCTAGGACCTAGGCCGACAATCAGGATTGCTTAATGTTTCGATTTGAATGCCAAGGGCGTCTGAAAACTGTATTGTGGCCTTGGGCCTAGGCTACACTTACGTACGTTAGGCTTGAACAAGACATATCTCAAATTATTTCGCACGAAAATGTCAGTGATGCCTGCGCAACCCTTTATAGTACAATAATAAATCAAAAGTAAATCGTTTTAAAAGACTAGGGCCCAGGGCTAATATGATTGTAATAAAATTGAAGTTTGACGTTTCGTCTGTTGTTTGTTGATTTCAGCGTCACTGCACATCGATAATCTACTGACCGTATTTATCGTGCAGTGCTTTTATTAGTTTCACATTGGAGCCGCTCTCAGCGCGCAGGACGTTAGATTCCGTTTTGACTTGGGAGTAAGGGGACCTCCCCAAAGGGGAAACTTCTTTATCGACTCTGGTATGAATAATGTAAGGAGACAGCATGTCGCCGTGAAAACCATAGCCACTTTGAACGACAATGGTGGTCGGCGAAAGCCTCGAACCCAAAGCAAGGTCGTCGGTATTATTAAAGCCATTGTCAAAGCTATAAGCATTCCAAAACAAACAAAAACGCAGCACATCAACTAAAATTACATTTCAACTCTTTATTATTCATTCTCATATTGATACAAGAGTTATTATCAATGTTTTAAGTATAATATCAGCTGTTTCGGCCGTCCGCAACAAGAGGCATCTCAACGTTCAAAACAAAGCTGAAAGAATGGCTCCTAAAAAAAAACACTAAACAATTAAATTTTCTAGATTTTTTTCAATATTACCTTTAGATGTTTAATATATATATTTCCTTCCATTGTCTGGCTTCCCACTCTATAAGGCAATGTATAGTGCACCAAAAATGTTTGACTGCAAGAATTGTTCATAATATCTGATCTTAAGTAATTATAAGTACTCTAAGAACTATAATAATTAGCCTATAGTCTGATCTTTGTGAGTGCATCAGTATCTTCTACTAGTATTATCTCTTAGTCTTAAGTGTTTCTTTTAATTCTAGGCCAAGGAATAATGCCTTGATCTCGTTTCTTTTGTTTTGTTTTGTTTGTATGTGAAGTGTATTCAAACCTTGCGCCATATTTATAGACACTTCCGAGTTGTTTACTGCTGCCCCTATACTTTAAAACTATGAACTACGCTCTCTAGCGCATTCTCCAAAACATGGCTGCCCACCACGCCAAGTCTTGCTAGTTCTAATGTAATTGATTCATGTAATGTGCGATCCACAATAAAACCAAGGTACGTTACAACCTAATATTGCATACCTTATTACGTATAATATGTTTAGCAAACCCAAACATATCAGTGGCGACGCAGGATCGGATCTTTCCGACGTGTAAGGCTAGGCTCGAGACAAAATTACATGTGCTTTAAAGCCTAGGCCTAGGCCTACGTGCATCAACCTATTGCCCTAGGCCTACCAGGTCACCAGATTTAAAGGCTACTCAAAGGCATCGCTAGGCCTTAGTATTATGGCTTTATTGGGAGCCGTCGACCAGTTCGATCCCGAAAAAATTAGCTGGACCAGCTATGAGGGGAGACTTGAATGCTTTTTCAAAGCAAATGCTATTACGGAATCGGACCGTAAAGCAGCAATCCTTCTTACACTTATAGGTGCTAAATCATATGATGCATTACAATCGAGCATTGCACCAGAGAATGTAATAGACAAAACCTACGAGCAACTGATAATCATAATAAAAAATAAGTTCGATGTCAAGCCATCGGTTATCGTGGAACGTTTTAAATTTCACCGTAGACACCAAAAGCAGGGAGAATCTCTCTTAGATTACCTATCTGAGCTACGTACCATAGCCCAACATTGTGGTTATAACGACCTAAAAGACCGGTTACGAGACCAGCTTGTAATTGGTACAACGAACGAATCCCTTCAACGTAGGCTTCTAGAATAACAGACTTGACATACAAGCGAACGCTAGACATGTGTACTGCCTGCGATTCTGCTGAACGCAACATGGCGGCAATGAAAATGCACAATAGCGATAGGCTTTGTACCGATAATACAGCAGGGTCCCAGAAACACCGAAGTGCATGCAGTACTAAACACTAGGCCTAAATATCAAAATCGCAATAGGGCTAAGCCAGGACCGGTAGCTCACCGACAACCACACCAACAGAACAGTTCGTGCATGCGCTGTGGCTCTGACCATCAGGGACAGACTTGCCGATTTATAGATGCCACATGCCATTTTTGCCAAAAAGTAGGCCACATTGCTAGTGTCTGTAAAGCAAAACAGAAAAATGGAAGGGGGTATTCTTCGCATAGCAAGCCCAACACACTCAACAACCAAGGAGTAATCAGGCGGTAAATGAACTTAGCGTCACCAGTGGGTCCAGTGACACTACCAATATGTATGATCTTATGAGTTTGAACGTAATAAAACAAAGTAGATTACTCGCTCGAAAGCACCGGTAAATATATTATCACACTGACGGTGGACGGGGTACTCCTACCAATGGAGGTAGACTCCGCAGCGGGTGTTCTCTTATGTCGGAAAACACTTACCTTAATCTATGGGGTAACCGGAAACCGGATCTAGATCCACCAGACTTGGGGTTAACGACCTGGTCTCAAGAGTCATTGAAGGTTCTAGGAGTGACTCAAGTCACAGTTTGCCATAGGAACACTACCCACCGCTTACCTCTAGTAGTTGTGGCAGGGGCGGGGACCAGTCTTCTAGGCCGAAATTGGTTCAAGACCCTAGGCATTAATATCAGCGGCATAAACCAAGTGCAAGAACAATGCACAGGCCAAAGCACCGACGTGAACCCGAAAGTAGAATTCCCTGAGCTTTTCAAGGAAGGGTTAGGTCATTACCAGGACCACCCGTATCAGTACCTCTACAACCAGGGCATACACCTGTGTTTTTAAAAGCAAGGCGCGTACCATTCCCACTGGTAAATAAAGTTGAGGAGGAGATTGACCGATTGCTAACCGAGAAAGCTATTTACCCTCTGAAGTATTCTAAATGGGCTACCCCCGTTGTAGTAGTACTCAAAGGGAATGGTGCAGTACGTCTGTGTGGGGACTACCGTTCAACGGTTAACTCTAATCTATTACCAGATAGGTACCCCTTGCCGACAATATCCTCTGTACTCTCAACCTTGAGTGGGGTACGATGTTTACGAAGCTTGATCTGGCTACAGCTTTTCAACAGATAAAAGGGGACAAGACAACTTCAGAAAAACTAGCAATCATACACATCGAGGTCTTTTTGGGGTAAATCGCATGCCGTATGGGATCTCAAGCGCACCATCGGTGTTCCAACGAGAAATGACATAATGTTAGCCGATTTGGAGGGAGTTACGTCACTCTTAGACGATATAATGATTACCGAAGCTACCAAGGAAGAGCATGACAGGAGGCTACGTATAGTCTTAACTATACTGCTAGACCACGGTATCAGACTCAATGGTGCGAAATGTATTTTTGGTGCACCCGAAGTTGAGTTTTTTAGGCTTTCGCATACATGCTGGAGGGGTTAGTCCAACAGATGATAAAATCAGAGCTGTTCGCAACACACTGAAGCCTAAAACCAAGGGCCAGTTACAATCCTTCTTAGGATTCCCTAATTTCTACAATGCATTCATACCGCAACGAGCTACCAAACTTGAACCTCTGTACAGTCTAAGCAGCCAGTGTAACAAATTCAAAGATGAATATATCATGGACTTTGGAGGCTGCACAAGCATTCGAGGATGCCAAGCAAATGCCTCACCAGCAGGGATGTATAACCATTACGACAATGAGCGACATATTGTTCTGGCTTGTGACGCATCCTCAGTCGGCGTTGGGGCAGTTCTCTCACACACGTTTGAAGACCAAACGGAGGACCTATCTCGTATGGCTCCAGGACGCTCACAGCTGCCGAAGCGATTATTCACAATAGACAAGGAGGCCTGTCCATCATCTATGGGGTGAACATTATCACCAGTATGTCTATGGCCGGCATTTTACCATCATCACGGATCATCAACCACTAGTAAGCCTGTTCAACCCTAGGAAACCTATACCAGATGTTTTGTCTGCACGCATGCTGCGTTGGACTCTCATGCTTGCAGGCTACGATTACGAAATCATATACCGACCAGGCAAAGCACACAGCAATGCTGATGCGCTAAGTCGCCTACCACTACGATTCAACTGGCTGACAGGGACGCACCAGCACCACCGCTACATGAGATCTTGTTACTAGAAGCAGCGAGACACCCGACTCTCAATGCAGCTAACATAGCTGACCTCACTCTCCATGACAAGGTGCTACAGTCAGTAATCCATTTCACCCTACATGGATGGTCTACCAAAACAGAAGCAGAGTTCAAACCTTACCTTGTACGGCAGGACGCATTGTTCGTATATAATGGCTGCCTAATTTGGGGCAACAGAGTGGTGATACCAGTAACCGCAAGAGAAAATGTCCTACACATCTTACACGAGTGCCACCCTGGCATCGTTGTTATGAAGTCGCTTGCCCGTACATATGTATGGTGGCCAGGCATGGACAAAGACATTGAGACCTATGTGAAGGCATGCACCGTTTGCCAAGAACACCAACACGCACCGGCTAAAGCACCAGTCATACCATGGCCTACCACCGGAAACCCATGGAGTAGGATTCATGTGGACTTTGCCGGACCATTCCAAGGACACACGTTCCTTATCGTGGTCGACTCATACTCTAAGTGGACTGAAGTTCGAGTGGTGTCATCCATGACTTCAACAGCAGTGATCCGCCACTTGCGCGCACTCTGGGCCACTCACGGCTTACCTACTACCCTTGTGTCTGACAACGGTACTTCATTTGTGTCAACAGAGTTTGAGACCTTCCTTACAAACAATCATGTACGTCACGTGACCATTGCACCATACCATCCGGCAACCAACGACAAGCAGAACGAGTGGTGCAAACTGTCAAGACAACACTAAAGAAGATTTCTTCAAGGGGAGGAGACATCCAATACAGAATTGCGAGGCACCTGTTGACTCAACACAGCACGACGAGCACAGTAACCGGGAAAAGCCCAGCAGAAACTCCTTATGGGAGAAGAATTCGGACAGTTCTGGATGCGCTGCATCCTGATCACACAACTACCAACCAGCCCAGAACCAGTCCTCCTGCTGGGGGTCGTACTTTCCATGTCGGAGATGCAGTCTACGTCCGAAACTACAGTAAACAGTGGACCAGCATGGATTGCAGCAACAGTATCTTCCGTGGAAGGACCTCGTAACTACCATGTCATTGGTTGAACCAGCATAACTACAAACGACACGTGGACCAGATGCGTGCACGTTGTACGAACGAGGACAAGTACGCAAATGTCACCACTAGTATCGGCTCAGGACTCCACGAGCATGACACGCCACCAGTTGTCAACGCTGGAAGTGCATTACCAGTATTCAATGCCCCAGCAGACCAAGGTGGACAGACCAGGTACCTACGACGAATGGAGACCTGGAACAAGCTGACCCTAGTACCAGTGGCACAGAGGCTCACCGGGGCATTCTGATCCGGAAAACGGGTGACCCTGGTACCAGTGAGCGCAGAGGCTCACCAGGACATTCCGATACGGGACAAGGTGACCCTAGTACCAGTGGCACAGAGGCTCACCTGGACCTCCAGGACGAGACATTCTACCCGAAAGGTTCAACGCCCTAAGAATTTGCTTAAAGATTTCATTTGCAAATTTTGAGTTTTAACATTTAGCTTATATCCCTAATATTTTTAGCATGTATCTCATTAATAACATCTAATTCCTTATTATGTACAACCATAGTTGTAGATTGTCAATCAGACACATCTACCTTATGAGTGATAGTCGTTAGTATTGTGTAGTATTCAGCAAAAATAATAATCTTACTAATATTAAGGTCTTAAACCAAGGGAAAGGTGTGAAGTGTATTCAAACCTTGCGCCATATTTTATAGACACTTCCGAGTTTGTTTACTGCTGCCCCTATACTTTAAAACTATGAACTACGCTCTCTAGCGCATTCTCCAAAACATGGTGCCCACCACGCCAAGCCTTGCTAGTTCTAATGTAATTGATCATGTAATGTTGCGATCCACAATAAAACCAGGTTACGTTACAACCTAATATTGCATACCTTATTACGTATAATATGTTTAGCAAACCCAAACATACAGTATGCCAATAGTTTTTATCTCTAGCCTTAGTCCTACATCTCTCTTGATCTCCTCGATCTCCACAAACCCTACTATCTGTCAAAAAATCTTGATAATCTTACAGTAAAAGCCCCCTCCAGCGAGACACTTATCTCATTGGGGGCTAATAACCAAATTTGTACCTTAAATGTATTTTCTGAAAATAAAGAGATTTGAACATGAACATGATGGTAGTCGCCATATTGGTCAGCACCAACGAGAAGCAGTAGATACTGCGAAAAACTCTATGTTTTAGTAGCGCCATATTGGTCAGCACCAACGAGAAGCAGCAAATACTGCGAAAAACTCGATCAGAGACGTTCAAAACGGCCCACTTTCATTTGTACAGCCACAGATAGCGCATGCTGTCTCCTTACATTATTCATACCTCCTTGCGTCGTGCTAGCAATGGGAATTCTTGTGCTTTGGTTGGCAATATTAACATTGCTAATAAACTTATTGTTTTTCTCATGTTACATTGATTTTGAAGTAAAACCCGAAAGTAAATAATTTTGTATTTTGACCACCAATATGTCATTACCAAGAGGATATTTATTATTTACTTAATTTTATATTTCAACCGAAAATAGTCCGGGGAATAGGCGTGGTCACGACCAGCTGCTTTTTGCTAGTGATGTAGCCAGAGAAATACAAACATGGCTGCTTGAATTATGAAAAATGATGGGCATTAATTTGGCAAACTTTCTAAATGAATAAATAGCGTAGGCCTAGGCCTACCTAGGCAAAGCTCAGCTCTACATTGTAGTTTGTCATTTTTTGTCATCACAAAGACGTCAATCCCCAGGCCTTGACCTGAAACTCAACCAGGATATATGAGTGAACCTTTGGGCTTAAGCCTACCCTATAGGCAGCTCAAGTTAAAAAAATAAAACTAACTAGGCCTAGCCCTCGGCTGAGACCTTGATATTTGATCCCCAAAACGGGCCCTAGGCCCAAGGCTTCAGCCTAGCTTGCCTAGTAGGCTAGGCTAGGCTAGGCCTACGCTATAGGCCTAGTCCTACAAATAAAATATGGACGTTTTTATATGACTTGGGTTGACTATATGCCTACTAGGCCTAGGCCTCTGGCCTGACTAGGCATTATTGAGTGGACTTTTGTAGGCCTAGGGCCTAGCCCTATTAAGAACTGACTTGCTTTATCCTAGGCCTAGGCCATACTAGCCCCTAGGCATAGGTTCCAAATCATTTACAACCCAGCCTATGGTCTGAAAGCATCAAGCTTGGATTGGATTTCAAGGTTAGGCCCTTTATCACGGGAACGTAGAGCCTTTATGGTCAAACTATAGCTCGATCTCACATTAGCTTGTAGGCCTAATTCCCTTGTAGGTTAGTCGTAGGTAGTGGTTAAAGTGGGGCGGTATGAGCCAGTATGCATACCATTACTAAAGTTACTCGCTACGGTATGCCATACCGCGACTAATTTATGATTGATTTTATGCACATTGCCGAATTATGTTGAATAATATAAACCCTGTGTAGGCCTATATTCTTACGGCAGAACGTAAGAATTGTTAAAAATTATTCTTACCGCAGACCGTAAAAATTGTTAAAAATTATGTTAAAAATTATTATTACGGCAGAACGTAAGATTTGCTAAAAACTATTCTTACGGTCTGTACTAGTTGCCGTAAATTAACGTTTAGGTCTAGGCCTATAGGGTAATGAAAGTAGGGCCTCTGATAGGAATGTCATCATCAGGGGCTAGGCCTAGACAAACCTGAAAGTAGACAAACTAACTATAGGGGCACTAGTGTATAAGCCTAGGCTATAGGCTAGCAAAAGCAAAGTTGTCAGGGTAGGCCTACGTCTAGGGCTGGGTGTGTTGACAGAAACACTTTTAAATCACTTTAAAACGGGTCTACGTTTGTTTTTGTTTGCTTATATTGTGAAGTATTTGGGATCGTATGCCTATATTTTACTAATTTTATATTACGGAGTGTATATTCTTACGGCTGAACGTAAGAATTGCTAAAAACTATTCTTACGTTGAGCTAACTATTTGCTAGGGACTAGCCTAGGCTTAGCAGAAGCAAAGTTACTGCTGAGGTTGTAGTCACTCAAAATTATGTAGGGTACCACAACTAACCAACAGACTGATTACAATAAGCCTATTTCGTGCACTTAGCAATAAGTAGGGCCTACTTATTTATTCGGAGTGTCTCGTCCCACGATCGTGGCTGCTGCTGAAAACCTCAGATGCCACGGTCGTGGGATGAAGGTGTATCCCTAGATCCCACGGTGGTAATTTAACATGGTGTTTTCAACATACGACTGCATGGGTAGTAAATGGGGTTTCTAGTTGAAAATAACCAATATCATTGTATAAATAGTGTTCAGCACATATTTATGTATTGTATTATGTTTTATTTATACGTTTTTAACAATAAAATACGTTAAAAGAAGGAAAAAACCTAGCACGATATGCATTCGCGCGCGGGATTTAAACGCTTACCACGAAAGTTTTAACAAAAATAAACAACTTTTACAACAATCAAAGAGAATTACGCATGTTATTATTAGAACCACGACCTTTTCTCATTTACACATTTAAAACCACAATACTCACCACTTTTAACAACAATCAAAGAGAATTACGCGTGTTATTATTAGAACCACGAGGTTTTCTCATTAACACATTTAAAACAACAATACTCACCACTTTTATGTTTACGTAGAGCAGCAGGTATCACTACTCGATTTCCCAAAAGTATGCAGTTCCTATGAGTAGATAATGCTTCTCTCCGACTAGCGTAAGGTTTGAATTCATCAGACAAATCGCTCATGTCCCAACCTTGTTGGACACATCGCAATATTCTTACCAATACGCGGTCCTTGGACGTAGCCTGTGCTACGTTGGTAGCAGTTAAGGGTGAATCATCCGGCGCTTCTTCGAACATGAAGACATCGCCAGGCTCAGGAAATCCTAAATCACATACATCATGAATAGGCAAGCGACTACAGAAATCTGCATTACCATGTTTATGTCCGGGACGGTACATCAGCGAGTAATTGTAATTACTTAAGAGTAAAGCCCATCTCATCATCCTTGGGTGAGAGTACAGCAGAATAGGCTTTCCAGGACCCAGCAAACCTAATAGTGGTTTGTGGTCTGTGATTATCATGAAAGAACGTCCCCAGATAAATTTATGGAATTCTTTAGTCCGTACATAATAGATAACGCTTCTCGATCGAGCTGCGAGTAATTTCTTTCTGCAGCGTTGAGAACTCGTGATCCGAAAGCGATTGGGCGCTCATCTCCGTTTGGCATCTGATGGCTAAGTACAGCTCCCAGCCCGTACGGAGAAGCGTCCACCGACAGCAGTAAAGGTAAATCAGAGTTGTAGTGCACTAAGCAGTTATCAGTAGTTACAGCAAGCTTAGCTTTTTGGAAACTCTTCTCTTGGTCTTTACCCCAATGGAAACTTTTATCCTTCGATAGCAATTGGTACAATGGGTGTAAGAGGCTAGCTTTATTCTGAATAAAACGATCATAGAAGTTCAGCAGCCCTAGGAATGATTGCAGTTCCTTCAGGTTTGTAGGTGCTCTAGCTTCCCTAATTGCCTTGACTTTCATTAGTTGGTCTCAATCCCGTCTGATCTAAGCAAAATCCCACATACTGTACTGACCTTACTGCAAAAGCACATTTGTGGAGGGAGACGCGTAGGCCTAAATCCTTGAATCGTTTGCAACACGCTACGCGTTTTTTTGACCATAATTGCTGTAAGTCCTTTCCTGAAATTGGGAAAGTCGTCAAGGAACACTGCAACTCCGTCAATGTCTCGTACAATGGACTCCATCGTTCGCTGGAAATAAGCAGTGCAGAGGCCACTCCAAAAGTCAAACGCCTCGGGCGTAGGAGTCCCCTTGTAGTATTTAATGTAAGAATCGTAGCCGATTCTGGATCTACCGGAATTTGTGTATATGCTTGATCTAAATCTAGTTTAGTAAAGAAGCAACCCCGCTAATTTTGCAATTACTTCATCGTTTGATGGTAGGGGTAAACATCGACACACAGCGATTTATTTACCGTAGACCTATAGTCACCACAAATTCTGACCTTCCCATTTTTTTTTAAAACTGTAACAATGGGTGTAGCCCATTCTGAGTTACTGAAAAGGTTCCAAGAAAATCTCTTGCACTAACCTGTCTAATTCGGCATCGACACGATCTCGTAATGGGAAAGGTACACTACGATGTTTTAAGAAAACCGGTTTTCGCATTTTCTTTTAATAAGAGCTTCACAGGTTTGCCCTTGAATTTTCCCGGACCATCCTCAAAGACCTCAGAGAAATCTTTTATTTGTACGGGTAACTGAACAGGTTTTGGTGAACACGTCCAGTGAATACCTTCTATTCTTAAACCCGAATGGTTGAAACCAATTCCGTCCCAGCAAGCTAGGACCCGTACCTTCCATAACCAGTAAAGGTAAAGTATGTAGCTGGGCTCCGAAAGAAACTCGTACCTTAAATTCACCTCGAATCGATAATCGCTCCTTGGACCAAGTCTGTAAAGAGGGTAACGATTGAGCCAATGGCCGACCTTTAGGCCATAATTTCTCAAAAGTGTTCGACCCAATCAGCGTTCGAGATGCACCGCTGTCGACTTCGAACTGTAATGGTTGACCGTCCAACATTAGCTGTACACAGTCAGGCTCTGCATGGTTAGGCTTAGTATCTGTAATCTTGAATAAATATGAAGGTTGCATCGACATAGTAGTAGGCCTAATCTCATCTGGTTTATCCACATCGGATAGTTGCATGTTTTATTAGTACGCTTACGCTTCTTATCACGGTCAAGAGTAGGTCCTTGGCTCTTTTGTTTGACCAAACACATTTTCTCCAAATGGCCTTCCTTTTTGCAAAACCTACATTGCGTATGGAAGTGCGGGCAACGATTTGCCAAGTGTTCCCACCTTCCACAGCGGTAGCAATGCCTATTTGTATTACTATGAGGCCGAGCCTTGTAAGATCTATACTTAGGGGTAAACCCCCGCTTATCACCCAGTTCAGGCCCTACCTTATGAACTGTACCTGTAGATGGCCCTAGGCTCATAGACCTGCCATCGGAAGCATGTAATTCATTTGCATCCTTACTAGCTGTTTCTTGTGCAAGGGCAGCAGCATAGACTTTTCGGAAAGTTAGCTCAGGATCAGCAAGTAGTCTTTTTTGCAGGGATTGGTCTCTCATACCGCATATTAATCTATCTAGTAGCATTTCTTCCAGGTCAGTGAATTCACAGAACTCACTCAGTTTACGTAAATCTGCTATGTAGGAACTCAAGGTTTCCATAGGAAGTTGATCCCTACGGTTAAATTTAAACCTTTGTACATATTTGCTTGGCTTCGGATTGAAATGCTGAGTTAAAAGGTCCAAAGCATTGTCAAACGTTATTTCCATTGGCTTTTTGGGCGTGGCCAATGAACGTAAGACCGTATAGGTTTCTGTTCCACATACTGAGTAGAAAATAGCCTTCTTTTTATTCTGGTCCTCTATATTATTTGCCACAAAATAGCATTCTAACTGTTCCTTATAGATGTCCCAACATGCTGTACTTACGTAGGCACCTATTTGGCCATAGGAAGTGGGCGTCGTCGAGGCACCCTCGTTTTTTGTAATAAGAGTGTTAGGCATCCTGTTTACGTCGTCGCCATATGTTATGTTTACGTAGAGCAGCAGGTATCACTACTCGATTTCCCAAAAGTATGCAGTTCCTATGAGTAGATAATGCTTCTCTCCGACTAGCGTAAGGTTTGAATTCATCAGACAAATCGCTCATGACGCTGATGAATTCAAACCTTACGCTAGTCGGAGAGAAGCATTATCTACTCATAGGAACTGCATACTTTTGGGAAATCGAGTAGTGATACCTGCTGCTCTACGTAAACATAACATATGGCAACGAGGATGGGATCCATATGTTATGTTTAGGAATCAAGGTGAAACTAATATTCAGTACACGACGTCCAAATAACCATGTTGCTTTATTAAGTAAAGACATATTCAATTACACTTAGAACATTGCAAAACGTGGACCTGTCAGGCTAGGTTCCGGAAGAAGATCAACTGCTCACTGTCACTTCACGGCGCAGTCGCTGCGTGAAAAGTAGTCCGCGGAAAATAGTGCGCGGAAATATCAGTGCGCGGCGGCTCATATGAAATACAGAAACTAAACATAATAATATACACAACAACCACTTTTGTTTGTTTTGAATGTTTAAAGGAAATAATACAACAGATTAAATTAAATCTCTCAAAGTTTTATTTAGGATCTCGTGTGGAAACAAGGTTTCTAGGTGCCTATCAATCAACAAGTAACTACAGTTTCTTGACAATGATCATCTACATTGTGTGCAAAAAACAAGTCTTTGGACCACTAGATATTTTACATTCTATTGTTGATTGGTAATACTATAGCATTTAAATCGACTTTGATAAAACTATTGTATTTTAACAAATCATTTTGTAATGGAACTTGAAAAAAGTAATGAAATCCCAACCAAAAAAAAAAAAAACTTTTTAAAATACAGCCAAACCTTACACAACCAAAAGCAATGAGATCCAAAAGAAATGCCAAGCTGTAGATGAGCAAATACAAACAAATTGAAAAACCATGTTCATATAGTAACTGTTCTGGGGAACTTTTAACATGTCAAAATATTTTTTAAGGGTACTCTTTGGATATAAAATTTATTAATTTGTTTATTTTTAAAATTGTATTTGACTGAAACTTACATCAAGTGGTCAATCAATAATTGACAATATAGATAAGGGCAATGTAACAATGTCTGTGTTTATGGATCTGACCAAGGTATTCGACTGTGTTGACCACAATATCCTAGTGAAAAGGTTGGAATGCTATGGCATTAGGGAAATAGCATTAAATTGGGTAAGATCATACCTCGATGGTCGAAGACAATATGTTGAAATAGAGTATGGATGGACAAAGGCAGGGAACGACGTACAAATCAAACATACAGTAAGTGTGGTAACTCGTGGTTCTAATAATAATTAAACGCGTAATTCTTTTTTATTGTTGTTAAAAGTGGTGAAAAATGTGGTTTAAAATGTATTAATGAGAAAACCTCGTGGTTCTAATAATAAAACGCGAAATTCTCTTCGGTTGTTGTTAAAAGTGATGAATAATGTGGTTTAAAATGTATAAATGAAAAAACCTCGTGGTTCTAATAATAACATGCGTACGGTAATTCTCTTTGATTGTTGTAAAAGTTGTTTATTTTTGTTAAAACTTTCGTGGTAAGCGTTTAAATCCCGCGCGCGAATGCATATCGTGCTAGGTTTTTTCCTTCTTTTAACGTATTTTATTGTTAAAAACCGATGAATAAAACATAATACAATACATAAATATGTGCTGAACACTATTTATACAATGATATTGGTTATTTCCAACTAGAAACCCCATTTACTACGCATGCAGTCGTATGTTGAAAACACCATGTTAAATTACCACCGTGGGATCTAGGGATACACCTTAATCCCACGACCGTGGCATCTGAGGTTTTCAGCAGCAGCCACGATCGTGGTTCGAGACTCGGCCTTATTTATTTGTATTTCCCTTTCTTCTTTATTATCACTGGCAAAAAAATATCTGTATCATAAGTTTTTTTAAAGTCTGGAGCATTCCTATGAGCCTACTTAAAACAAGATGTATAGGCCCTATAGTACAGCCTAAGACTAGCCCTTAGAGGCCTAGCCTAGGATAAGAACATAGGCCCTCACATAATTCGTAATCAGCTTAAACTCCCTGACGGTTGGTAGGCCCTAGCTAGCCGTTGAACTAGACCTTAAAACATAACGTACCTAACGTACGGTAAAATTAATGTGGTGTTTACATTTACAATCACATAACAACACAACAAGGGTAGACCGGGGTAGCCACTCGGAAATGGGCTGTGATTGGCTAAATTGAGAATAAATAACGTAACGTACGGTAAAGTTTAGATTGGATCAACTTCTTCAACGAGCCTTATCCCTAGGTCTGCCGTAAGAATATACACTCTGCAATATAACATTAGTAAAATATAGGCATACAATCCCAAATACTACCCCAATATTGATAAACAAAAACAAACGTAGATCCGTTTTAAAGTGATTTATAAGTGTTTCTGTCAACACCCCTAAAAAAATTCCCTGCGGGGCAAAAATGAAGGCAGCGCCCCCCAGACCCTCCGGCACTTCCGCTTCAATACTTTCTTCAGCATAAGTGCATACCGTTAATATTCCGAATCCACTTTAACCACTGGCCGTAGGCCTACAGTAGCCTAAACGTAGCCTACCGGAGCACAGATTGTCTTTCAGTAATGGGTATGGCCTAGAATTAGGAAAGTAAGTGACAGCAACACTCCACAACCTGCTTAAATACCATGTAGACCTAGGGCCTACTCCAGGTCTAGGCCTATGACATTTATATGAACAAAAGTAGCCTAGGCCTATGCATATAAGCCTAGTTTTAATGTAGATCAATATTTTCATCTTAATTTCTAGAAGGGCTGTATATAGATATCCGGGTAGGCCCTACCGCCCGGTGCACATAGATATGGCTCCAGCTTTTCATTAACAGTACCGTGATTAGTCTGTTATAGGGATGGGATTTGACCGGTCAAATTCAAATTTGGTCAATTGACTGGTCAATTGACCGTTGACGGTCAAATGTAAAAAATCATAAATTTTATTTTATTAAATAATTAGTAGGCCTATATTTATTTTTTAAATATTGTGGTGACAAAAGCTTTTTTTATTGAGCGAGCGTAGCGAGCGTCTCCACTTGACTCTTATGGCTCGAATGTCTGTTTTTTTTTTTTTTTTTTTTTCTGTTACTGCTTCGATACAGGTCGCACCGTTTCTCTGATCGACCTGAAATTTTGCACACATGTACATACCACCTAGGCGGGTTGCTGTATAGTTTTTGAACAAAATCCGATCAATGGTTATAAAAAATTTAAAAAAAAAAAAAAAAAAAAAAAAAAAAAATGTACCGATTGTTATGAAAGTTTGCAGGGTCAATAAGTACAACATTTTCTCCTATTTTCCAAATTTTCAGCTAAATCGGTCAAGACCTTAAAGACTTATTGGTAATCATAATTCGAAAAATGATGTTAAAAAATGAAGGAGGCAGTGAAGATACCAAGATACACTTTAGAAGGCATGACGTGAATTAGTACAATGCAAAGATGTTGGAATAGTATATTGTGTACAATGTCAATATCCAGTTAGGCCTACACTGTGTGATGGGCCATATGGGAATGTCGTACTCGGGTCATGTTGCACGTACCGGTGCTCGCTCAACAACGCGTCCAACTGAGCGTTTTCCTAGTTTAAAAGCTTGTTGAGCGAGCGAAGCTAGCGTCTCCACTTGACTCTTACGGCTCGAATGTCTGTTTTTTTTTTTTTTTTTTTTTTTTTTCTGTTACTGCTTCGATACAGGTCGCACCGTTTCTCTGATCGACCTGAAATTTTGCACACATGTACATACCACCTAGGCGGGTTGCTGTATAGTTTTGTGGCAAAATCGTTCAAAAAGTTAAAAAGTTACATTAAAGTTAATCGAAAGTTTTTTTTTTTTCAAACTTAACGGCGACAAAATCTGAGGTGGCCAAATCATTTAGAATGTCCGTCCGATTACGAATATGTTATTTTTATTTTGATCCGATAAGTAGTGTAGATGGAAATTACATTATAACAAAGTCCCGTTACCATGGCAACGGAAAGTCGCAAAGCTTTTTTGGCTCATGATAGCGGTCAAACGGAGGCTCGGATCGAGTTGAAATTTTGACCATCCGCAAGTTTCATTCCCGATTGAATGCCATTAGTTTTGTGGCAAAATCGTTCAAAAAGTTATAAAGTTACATTAAAGTTAATCTAAAGTTTTTTTAAAAAACTTTACGGCGACAAAATCTGAGGTAGCCAAATCATTTAGAATGTCCGTCCGGTCACGAATATGTTAATTTTATTTTGATCCGATAAGTAGTGTAGATAGAAATTACATTTTAACAAAAGTAACGTTACCATGGCAACGAAAAGTCGCACAAGAATTCTGGTCACTATGTACTGCCACCTAGAAGAAATCAAGAGTAAAATAGTTTTCCCAAAGAAATGATGTCAAGGTCCTCTAGATGGCGGTGGATTTTATCCATTCTCTCCTATTTTACAAATTTTCAGCTAAATCCGTCAAGACCTAAAAGACTTATTGGTATGTAACATTATGGGAATGTCGTACTCGGGTCGTGTTGCACGTACCGGTGCTCGCTCAACAACGCGTCCAACTGAGCGTTTTCCTAGTTAAATGCATATTAAGTGGCATATCATCGTTATCTAGGTCTAGCTGAGTATCTGATTAGTTATATTGTGATCACTGAATTTTATTTTATTTCACTATGTTATTGTTTTTATTATAATAATAATTATTATGATATTGTTATTGTGTAAATCAGGCGACACAATCTTCACTGATTGTCTTGGTTTAACATTTACTTGTATACCTGTACTTGTATAATTGTTTTAACTTGTCTGAATAAAAATTGAATTGAAATTGAATCATCATCGTCGATGCTGTCATCAGTCCCTTTCTCCGATTCAGCTTCAGCTTACCCAGAAGCTATTATATTATATTTGTCTATTATAATTAAAAAAATAACTACATAATAAATAATAATAAAAATAAAATATTACCTATTAAAAAATAAAATAAAATAAAAAATATAAATAATTAAATATTTTTAATTGAAAAAGAAAGAAAAAAATGTTATCGTTTACATAACAATTCAAATTCAAATATAAAAATTCAAATAATTTTAAGTTTTAAATGCAATATACACATGTTATCTTTAAGTCAATTGACTGGTCAATTGACCAAAAGTATTTGACAAGTCATTTGACCGGTCAATTGACCGGTCAATTGACATTGTGCAACCCTAGTCTGTTAACAGTTACACGTCTTTACCAGTTCCGTTCGTAAGCAGAATATTATTTCATCATCACTATACGGTATTTCAATACAGACGTTAAGTGCAAACACTGCCTAACATTTTGACCATGTCGCTGCTGCCCATGACGGCAGTCCATCTTTTCTATTTGTCAAAAATGTTTGTAACCGAACCGAGATGAGCTGGCGCATGCAGCTTAGACCCGGTCCCACTCGTCGTAAGAAATTGATTTAGTTTTAAGAAATCCTATGTCCTGATTGGTTAGTAAAAAATGTTTTGTTGACATGTCATAATGATGTGACAAGCTGTAAAGCTGATTCCGCTACCATACCGTGCCTAATGTGGCTTCATTTCCTAGGTTTTATGCTTCACATTGCAATGGAATCTTAAAATATTCTTATAATGTCATCATTACATTCACAGACTATGTTTTGAGACTAGGCACTGGTCACCTACATAGAAATTTATTCATCCAGAAAGTATATAATGCGGAATGCCTTATAATAAGTAGTAAATAGGCCTAGGCCTAGGCCTATTAGTAGAAATTAGTTAGAAATTAGTAGAAAATGTCCATACCGGTACTATAATATCACTTATTAGTAAAAGGTTACTTAGGGTACTACTGGTAACTAGAATCCAGTTAATAGTCTATTTCAATGGAATAAAAACTGGCTAGCATTTAAATTAGTAAAAGCATTGATGTTAAAATTACAAAAATGTATGCCAACTCCATTATTATTCTCTGTGCATGTGGATCCATTGTTCCTTTTCAGGCTTGAAATCAAGAGTATTAAAATAATAAACTACCAATGTCATTGCTAGTCTTGTGTTCTCATGCAATACTGTAATATTTTTTATGTGAAACCTGCCCATGGACTTCTTCCTCATATTCAGATACCTGCTAGGCCTGCTTAGGAGGGAAATAATTATGTTAGGCCTACTAGAGAAGTGCAAAGGAGTTTTAAAGATGAAACCCACCCACGACCCTCCCAAAACTTTGAAATGAAGGAACACGCTTTACTACGATAATAAAATTCTCAATTTATTTCCGTTGGAGGGTGTGCCTACGTTATAACTTAATATATTCAATGGCCTATGCCTTTTATAATGTTAAAATAGTACTGACAGACAATGTATTGCACTATTTAGATAGGTAGCCTACTTGATGTAGGGTTGCCAACCGTCCGGAATTTCTCCGGACAGTCCTGATTTTGATGCCTTTGTCCGGAAAGAGGAATTGCCTCATTCCGGACGGCACTTTGTCCGGAATTTGTGAAAAAGTCATATTTGTACTACATTTTATTGAATTTTAGAGTATTGCAGTGAATAAGTGTTTTTTCTCTCTAATGTTGGTACATCAGTTGGTTTGGTAATTTGGAATAAAAGTTAGTTTCTTTCATGTAGCCGCCTTTCTGTAGTTCTACTCCTAGCTAGTCGTGCTCGTGACTGCCCTGTCCCACTACCCCTCCCCAACCCCTTTGTATTGTATGCGCACTTAGCGAGGCGCAGGCGCTACTTGAACTCCGCCGGCCAAGGCCAACGTAACTCAATCAGCACTGGCGCGTAAGCAGAAACATGAGATTTCAGTTTAGTATTAGTCCTTTATTTTTTTTATTTTTTTGGTTTATTTGGATTAAGGACGCGTCAACCGTTAGGTCATAATGCACCACTCTAGCCTAAGGGGGGGGGGGAGGAGACGCCCATGCTGGTCAGAACCAGCCACGGGTAAGGGGAGGAATGGGGGTTTCTCACGTCGCGGTCGTCATCGTCTTTGTCATCGTCGCCGGGGGGTCGTATTGGCCTCCCAAAAAGAAGAATTAAAACTTGGATATATCCAAGTCATTGAATCTTTAAATTACGTATCCGGCTGTTTTGAAGGTTAAAAGGGTCCAAAAAAATTTCGCCTCCGGCGGCTGGGGCTTCGCCCCAGACCCCTTGTGTGCCCACTAAAATTCGAACTTTGTCCGGAATTCGAGTTGACCCAAGTTGGTAACCCTAACTTGATGATTAATTCAAAGTTTCATTGAATTTAAACTTTTGAACTTAAAAAAATGTAGGCCTATACCTGAACTCTTCCATCCCAATTTAGTAAATCTTTCTGAGTATCTTCTATTTTACCTTGCTTTACTTTAAAGACCAATCAACAACAGAGCAAGCTTCACAAGTATCATGTGGTCATTGGATTACAAATTAAATACTATGACAAAATACATGATATCAAAAAACAAAATAATCTGAGTAGGTATATTAATTTGTAAGTCTAGTAGGCCTACTGAGACCTACACAATTCAAAATTGCAAAAGGATTTTATAACAATTTAATAACAGAAGAACATATTTTGCCAGTGAATTTATTTGGGAAAAAGGGATTGCCATATCCACAGAGAAAGATTTTCACCTCTGTCCCTTCTCTACAAATCATTTAGCCTATCAAAGCTACGTCTATAAACTCCCTTATTAACATTTTTAGAGCACAAAACTAGTTCTGAACTAGTTCAACTAGGCCTAAACAATTTTATAAGTAATGTAATATGGTTATATGGCTGTTTTATCTGGTAGGTCAATTAGCTTATTAGTTTTCCATTTTCGACATTAATGTATCCCTTCCCTTATTATACAATGTATAATAAGCATTTTTGAGGAAGAAGACCTACTTTCGTGTGTGTGTGAGTTGGCGACATATGCAATTGCCTGTTCCATGTGCGGAATTGTCAATGAATCAGTTTCGTTGACGTTTCGTATTTCAAAATTGCCGCTCGCTCACAGCCTGCAGAATGTTTTCCCGATCTCGGCGCTAAGCTTTAGAAGTCTCCCGCTCATAGACATCCTATATAATTGGCTAGACCAGCAGTCGGTGGTCCACTTCTGGTACAATTAGAAGCCATCTTAAAATGACAGTTTACATGGGAGCGATTTGTGGCCAAATAGTTCTCAAGATTGCCGCCAGGTTGACAGATAAGCATACTAGCCTTTAACACCAAATGATTACTAAATTCCCTTATGCAATAACTTCGTATTGTTTCTTTTGTTTAATACCATGCTGCACAAGCTAAAACCATATCAAACAATCCAGTAAAATACTTTATTGCATTAAAAAAGCATAAATTAAAACACCAAATCGCCATCTTGAAATCGGCCGGTTGAGTCTTCAATTTGCTACGCTCGCGCCTGTGCGGAGGTATAGTAGACTGCTAATCTAGCCTACTATAGGGGTTTAATATCAATGCTCCCGCTTCAGAGAGTGATGCTCGATTTCTGCGTAGTGCGCGGATGACTACGTGCGTAAATAGTCCGCGTATTGATATTACCCCCACCACTACTCTTAGTTCAAACTGAAAGGCGCGCATCTCCCTTCTTGGCGTGGGTCAACTATATTATCATTATTATTCTATATTGTTTATTATTATTTAATGATATTATTATTTATTAATATTTAATTTAATAAAACTATTTAATGTTGGTAAGAGGCAAGAGCTTATGTTTATGGTCCGCTTATGTTTATGGAGTTATGGTCCGGGGTTCGATCCCCGCGGTGTAGTTCCTTTTTTAATTTATGTCTTAAGTACTAACATATATATAATATATATATTATTATGTTATATTGACATAATTTTCTTAACTCGTAATTTTTTAATTTAAGATTAGTGTAAAAAAGACTCGTTTAAATACTCCTGTCATAAGAAATAATATAAAAAACATATTTGGGTCATTTGCTAAGGTTCCATCCCCCCCGACACCCCCCCCCCCCTCCATTCTGCACTATCTTGCAGTGGCGGATCTAGGACATAATCATGGGGGGGTCGATTTGCGTGTGCATGTACAGTAGTGGGAAAGGGACTAAGCGCGGATGCACGGGGGGTATGGGGGGCGGAGCCCCCCATTTATTGCGGCGCAGGCGAAAATTCTGAAAATCAGGTTTTTAGAGTGCATTTGGTGCGTTTTAGAAAAAAGTGGTGGGTGGAATATAATACGGAAACAATGTAGTTTGTGTGCACCAATTTGTTTTGTCGTCATGTCGAGCCTACAATTTACAGCATTGGCCTAGATTGCAACATTATTATAGACGTTTGATCTTATTTTCAATTCATCATTTTCATGGGTTTCATGGGTTCATGGGATATGACTAATCTTTGATGGGATTCACATAGGAGGTCAACTTAATAAATCGAAGTACACTGATGCAGACACATTTCAGAGGCAAACTGATTATATCTGACAACATAAAGGAAAGTTGATTTTTATTGGGAGTTTTAAATAAATAGCGCCGCAGGCAAAAATTTTGAAAATCAGGTTTTTAGAGTGCATTTGGTGCGTGCACAATAAAATAATAAAATCATTTTTTTTTTAATTTTAAAGAATCATGGGGGGGGCGATTGCCCCACCGGGGGGGCCCCCCCCCTGTATCTGCCATTGAGATCTTGTACTTTACACTGGAAAGAGCGTAAACCCTTATATTATTTTTGGATGAAACCACTGACTATATCCACGTACCCCTTTCACTAGTCGTGCTGAATTGATCTTTTGAGGTTACAAAAATGTTCGTCCCCCGGCTCCCCTCAAAAAACAAGGGCTGTGTTAAGCCACTTGCTGCAAGATAGTTTGCTCTCTAGTAGACAATTGTCTACTCCGTCTGTTGCTAGGCCTACTAATCATGGACATTTCTAAACGTAGATCTTCCAATTTGTTTAGTGCTAGTGAAAATGTCTCTCACGCACACTTACGAGGGCTAGCTCAGTATCGTCCAACTCGGCAAAAATTACAAGTGCGCGAACAAGGAGGCTTAAAATGATTTTACTTTTCAGTTACTGCGAGAGATCAAAGTATATTTAGTAAATTGTTACATGAGCTAGAGCTAGTGATGTTTTGTTGCACTAGGAAAACGCTAAAGTCCCGCCGCGTTGATGGATGAGCTTTTTAAAGTTTTTAGTTTGCGTGGGATATCTTTACTTTTGCAAGTGCTTTGTTTTGTTGCCTACGCATTGTAGTGATTGTTGTCAAGTTTCTATTGTTTATTGTCAATTTTTATTATTTACTGTAAAAAACTTATATTAAAAGCTTTATTTCTATGAATTCTGGCTAACTTTTTCAACTTTTTCTTTTAAAAGGTAATACATCACCATAACCTTAATGTCCAAGTATAATATGAACGTTGTAGCCCCACCCGTTTGGTCAGAATTGGACCAAATGTCACGAAAATATCGTACAAAAAATCAAAAAACTTATATTAAAAGCTTTTTTTCTATAGATTCTGGCTAACTTTTTCAACTTTTTCTTTAAAAATGTACTACATCATCATAACCTCAATGTCCATGTATAACATGAACGTTGTAGCCCCACCCGTTTGGTCAGAATTGGCCCAAATGGCACGAAAATATCGCACAAAAAATCGAAAAAAATCGTAAAAGTACGATATTCATGAGAAATATTTCTTCGATTGTACCCAAAAACAATACACCTCTAAGTTCAGAGATTTACAAGGTCTTGTCAAATTTTCATCAAGATCGGATATGCCGTTTGCCTGGGAGAGAGTTAACAAACAGACAAAAAAACAAACAAAAAAACAAACAAAAAAAAAACACCCGAGCTAAATTTTTTGGGGGGTCAGTGAAATTGAAGTCTTCGCTTCGCTCATCCAATTACTAGGCATCTCAAAAGATTATCATATTCAATCCAGATCAGATCCTAGCCAATCAAACTAAATCGAAAAAATAGTAACAAACTTTGTAATCTATTTTGATCGATAAAAGTAAGTTTATTTTAACGGTCCTATGACGGGTTAGTTCGACAAGTGTATTGTTGTGGACATATCGCTACTACGAGCGATAATGGATTAATGGGCTTTGATCTTTCCATTTTGAAAGAAAACCCGAAAAAAGCATTGTAATTAACTTTTCTCGACTCGATTCCCGTACATATACTGAATTAAAAAATGAGTTATGGACATTGTTAGCTCTCTTTCTGGTCCTTCTGAATTATTCAGAAATTAATTATTATTGTTTATGGTCATCATCATAATCCATCGCCGCTTCCTACTTCTGGCAGAAAAAAAGCAAGTTTAATGCTATTGACAAAATGCGTGCAAGTTGTAGTCATAGGTATACGTATTATGAATTTTAGTTTCTTTAGGATGCACTCAGGTAAAATTTACGAGTATTTGCGAGAGAATCTCTGAGGGCCATGTATTCATTCGTATTGTTGTCTGAAGAACATTTCTAGTCAGGATTGCCAGTGGTGGGTATCGAACCAGAGACCTTTCGAATCATTACCTATGAGGTACCTCTGTTGGCAGTAGGAGAAAATACCTTTGCCATAAAACGGTAGTTTTAACAGACGTGAAATAACAGTCTATATTGGTGAATTATAAACGATATCTTTACTATTAGTTCATATTTTTTTAATAAAGTATCAAATAATCATTCAGTGTATCTTCAAAATAATGTAAAATCGACTGAAATTAATATATTATTCAGTTCCGAATTCAAAGACTAATTTATGTTGGGCCTAAGTAAACTACCGCTGGGTTGCAGTGTCTCTATGTCTGCAGTGTCAACGATATGTTTTTATCACTATTTTAAACCCGTTTCTTAAAGACAACAATATGATGAAAAGATATATTATTATTTGCCTACCAAAATTTTGTTTAAATTGATTTTCTTGAAAGAAAATAAAATTAAGGTTTTGTTTCCATTATGTCTAAAACGCACATATTTTCACTAAAATTATAGGGAAGTTGCACATTTCTCGAAAAGGCAAGTCCCCTTAATCGCCTTCCAAGTTTTTACATCAAACATTTAGTTGTGAAATGTCAAAACTAATCCATTGCTTTTTAGGTTTGCTGAGAGGCCAAAATGTGAAGATTTTTTTTTTTTTACAGAGGTAAACTCATTGGATGAGCGTAGCGAGCGAAGCGAAGATTCCATTTCACTACACTGGAGAAAAAAATCCGGAATGTTTTTTTTTCTTTCTTTTTTTTTGTATTTTTGTGTGTCTGTGAACACGATTCCGGCTAAACCAATACTCCAATTGCGATGAAATTTTATAGGGGTCTATGAAATCTCTGAACGAAGAACTGCACGGGGGGAAAAATTGATCGAAAAATTATTTCTCATGAAAATCGCAATTTTACGATTTTTTTCGATTTAAAAAAAAATTCTTCGACTTATAACATCTACATGCTTTATCCGATTGTAATGATTTTTTCACAGAACCTTAATTTTATGAATTAATATATTCGTGTGAAATTTGAGCGTAATCGAAAAATTATCTATTAAAAAAATCGTAATTTTACGCTTTTTTCGTTTAAAAAAAATTACGCTCATCCATCAACGCGGCGGGACTTAAGCGTTTTCGTAGTACTAATAAGAACAAAAAATTTTCAACTTGTCTTTATTTGTATTGGGGAGCGAATCTCTCCCATACAAGCATCACTTTTCTGTCCGTCCTTCCGTCCGTCCGTATGTGCGTGTTTCATCTCTCACGGTAGAATGTTTTGTGTGTGTTTTGTTTTTTGTTTTTGTCACCCTTAAGCCTGCATTAGACGGTTCAATGGTTCGTTCAAGTTTCCTTGAATTCAAGGACAAAACAGAATCAAAATGTGCAAAGATAATAAAAAACAACAATACTCCCTTCATATTGAGTGTGTTTTGTCCTTGAATTCAAGGAAACTTAAACGGACCATTGAACCGTCTAATGTAGGCTTTAGTGTGAGTGGGTAAAGTGGCTAGCCCCCTAGAAACCTAGGAAATTCATGACACTGCACCTTCATTATAACAATATAAGCGGATAACCTTTTTCCAATTTGTTAGCTTACCCGGCACCTCCACCAAAATATCAACGCGTGCCCGTACCCACTCTTGTTAGATATAGTAGGCCTACATTTTTGGATGAGCGTAGCGAAGAATTCCATTTCACTACACTGGAGAAAAAAATCCTTTTTTTTTTTTTTTCTTTCTTTCTTTTTTTGGTATTTTTGTGTGTCTGTGAACACGATTCCGGCTAAACCAATACTCCAATTGCGATGAAATTTTATAGGGGTCTATGAAATCTCTGAACGAAGAACTGCACGGGGGGAAAAATCGATAAAAAAATTATTTGTCATGAAAATCGCAATTTTACGATTTTTTCGATTTAAAAAAAAATTCTTCGACTTATAACACCTACATGCTTTATTCGATTGTAATGATTTTTTCACAGAACCTTAATTTTATGAATTAATATATTCGTGTGAAATTTGAGCGGAATCGAAAAATTATCTATTAAAAAAATCGCAATTTTACGCTTTTTTCGTTTAAAAAAAATTACGCTCATCCATCAACGCGGCGGGACTTAAGCGTTTTCCTAGTTTATAAACAATGTAGGTTTCCGAGAATATTGATTTCAAGAAGTATTTCTCCATAAAAGCGCTGCAAATCAAACTCAAATATGTGTATATTCATAGAAGTGACACAATTTCATTTGATGAATAAAAATTACGGAGGTGGTGATTTAAAATTAACTCGTCTGACTTTTTCGTATACTAAAGACAATATCGGGCTTATTAGTGTGTCTCAAATGTGTGCATTGTTGATTAGCGAGATTAATAATAAGAACTACTTTTAAAGTAAAATTCTATGTTCTAATGCCAATGAAAACTTTGAATCAAATCGTATGGCAAAAGGTATAATTAACTACGCGGCATCAAAAACTGTTGACAAAACCCGGTAATAAGGTCTAATGTTTGTTTGTTTGTGTTGTCCCCATGCTTTAGCTACAGAATAAAAATAAAAACTACAATTATTGATACAAATCGAAGCGTGAAGACATCAATGACAATTACACACAACACTAACATAGTAATTATTACTATTTTTTCACTAATCAACTACAATGAACTTAGGTAACTTATTGTAGAGACAAAAAGAAACAATCGCGGAAACGTCAACCAATAATACAAAATAATGAACTAATCATTGTTCATTTGAAAGTCACGATGTGCATTGTGCTATGTTATTCATATCATATCATATTGGTATTTATTTTTGCAGTCGCAAAACGATAACTAGAACACTGGCCGTGCGTTGAGTCGGGAGATATCGTTATCTTATAGCGCAGGGTGGAGCTAAGAACCAGTTGTCTCGTTATCTCTGTCTAAACATTTCTCTCTTCGTTTGTTTCTGGCTGGCCTCTGATACCTCGTCCTTTCCTCAATCCCCTCTGAGATTGCCGCGTCACCTAGCTATTGCGTACTCTTAAAGTCGGTATATCAACTTGAAAAAACTTTTAATATGTTAAAGGTGTTGATGTTTTAGAACGTTGGTTAAAAGGGGAAAAATCCCAAAAAATTCTGCTGCGCTCGGCAGCGATTTTAGTGGTTTTCCGGCCGAACGTGGACTGACGTCATTGTACGCCCTGCTCGCTGGCTGACTTGAGCTTCCTATGCGCGCTCGGTCCGCCGCCCCGCATAAAGAGATAACATTGCTGTATAGTTTCATCATTCAAGAGTGCGGTGAAAGAATATGCATCAGCTGAAGTAATAGTGTAATAATATCGATGCTATATTATAATGGTGTATGTTAGTCTAAATATAAAATGGTGATCAAGTGCATGTGAATATGAATGTAATAATAGAAAATAAATTACACAATCAGCTATCATTTTATCGGTTTCCAAACTGTGATAAGTTACCATAAGCATACCAGCAACTATTGTCATGCATGTCTTTGTTTTTCATAAAAAGTATTTATTTTATATTTTTCCGTGCACATTTTGTCCTAATATTGTGAGCAAATTCATGTTTATGCAATAACCATAATAATATGTAGAATCATTCAACATCAATGATAATAAACAGTCATTCTTTATAGAAGAGCGTTGTGCGCGAGGTTCAACCCAACTTAAGCCCCAAACCATCTAGCAGACAATCACATTAGAAATAGAATCTTCCTAACACGACTGTACAATGTACATGACACAAGCATGCACTCACATTTATCTGAGCGGTCGTAAACACCCAGCGCCATGGGCGCCGGGAGGGGGGGGGGCAAGGGGGGGCGCTTGCCCCCCCCTGGATTTCAGGAAAAATAAATTTTAACTAGTGATATGCGTTTATTACATATAAATTAATGTTTTTGTGAAACCGAAATTCAATTGAAAATTAATATTAATAATAATAATAATAATATATTTAATGATCTGATCGGGAGCGGAGTGTTGCTAGTTTGTTTGTTTTTAGTACTTAGTAATGTATTGAAATTTCGCTTTTTCCTTTTTGGGTCTAGTCAATCACGCCCGTTTTCCATTTATTTTATGTTATGTGATATTGTGTGTATGATTTATTGAAATAAATAATAATAATAATGTAACAAGATATCGTTTCTATGATTTGTAGGCTAGTAAATTATTAGTCGATGTAGACCTCTAAGAACGTGTTTATGTTTTATATTTTTATTTCACATTGCATTGCAACTGGAGAGAACTTACAAGTTGCAGTTTATGTAAGAAAAGAAAATGTGATCAAAACAGTCACATTCATTATAATTTTATGCAATTAAAATAAAGCCTTCATTTTTGAAACGTGTGTCTCATTTTCAACTCATAACCCATTTTTAGTAACCGTATAAAAGTTGAGACACAATGTTTTTTTTGTTTACTTTCTAGTATCTACTGCACAAAAATTACATAATTTCGGTATCGTATTCAGCCCACTACTTTTTTCTAAAACCCACCAAATGCATTCTAAAAACCTGATTTTCAAAAATTTCGCCTGCCGCGCTATTGTAGGGGGCTCCGCCCCCCAAACCCCCCGTGCTTGCCCAACTAAACTACAAATTGTGATTGTTGCCCCCCCCTGCTAAAATTCCTGCCGGCGCCCATGCCCAGCGCGCAATCTGTGTTGTATACGTGATAAGTTATGTGATACTTGAGGATACTTCTACGCACTTACCAACGCACTCGTATTCAAACAAATACAGATCATTTCTTTTCAAGAAAACACAGATGACGATAGATTGAGATGCCAGCCGCCCCCCCCCCCCAAACACGCACGCACACACACACACATCACACATTCACAACATGAATATTATATTGCTGCATGAACGTACTGCTAAAACGTATTTTGCAATAATTGTTTCATATTTGGTACCTAGATGATAATGTAATGTGAATTTGACATACAAAATAACATGTTTTACACAGGTGCCCTAGAATCTTACCACAATGAAAGACCTTCCAAAGCGAGTTCACTATCCATACAAAGGAATGGAAGCACGTGGTATACTCGCTATACTTGATCATAAACAATAATCATCATAATTGATAATAATTCATCATCATCATATCATCATCTTCATCATAATTAGTGCTCTACAAACGAAACGCACAGCTGCGAGTAATCGACTGATTGGGTCTTGATACTTGAAAGCCGAGCACTTCGTAACGCGAGCCGGCTACACGCTCGGGTCGACGTCGACTCGATGAGTGGCCGCACAGTGACGTCATTTTTAGGCCACTAGTTTTCGTGCAGTGATATTTTAAAACTCTATTTACTTAGCAACCAGATGTCCGATCAAGCTGCATCTTAGATCTTTTTCCGTGAAATTGAATGGTTAAAGATATTCTATGGAGTGCAACCAAGATGAGATAATTCCTTTAAGTAACAAATAGTTAAGTGAAGAATACATCATCATCGACAATACTATCCACCATGGCTTATTTCCCTTTTCACACTCTGTCTCCTAGCTTCTCCACATATCCTTCCTTTTTTATTACAGTAACCAATCTGTGACTCCTATGAACCAAATCCTTTTAATTTTAGGCTTCTACGCTACAGGAAGCCACATAATTACACAGTAGGAGATTTTATCGGAGTTAACAAGTCAACAGCATGCAGGATTATACATCGGGTCACCGCTGCAATTGCTGCTCTACGACCATTGTACATTAACCTTCCAAAGCCAGCTATTTAGCCGCGGTCGTTTAACCAGTTCCCACTCGAACACTGAAGTTAAGCGACATCGGGCGTGGTCAGGGGTCGAGTGGGTCGCCGCTCTGCCCTGAAACACACGTATATCGCTGGCTAGAGCAGACTAGGGTTCGTAAGCTTGTGTAACAGCTTCGTTCTCCTTGGCGCCGTCTGCTCGGCAGTCCGGGTTAGTGGAGGAACCTATATGACTGTCAAAAGTTACACCGTCCTTTCGGATGGGACGTAAAGCCGTTGGTCCCCTTGGTACTTTTCGGTAGGAGTAGGCTATGTGCCGGTACCGGGTTTCCCCTCCTCCCTTCTCTATTAAATTTGCACTAGTGGGCTACATTGCCTGTTGCAAATAAATAATAAATAATAAATGATCTCGTGGCATTGAAAGTTATCCAACGGAATTTGAATTTGAAATGTGGTTATCCGTTGTCTCTCATTGTACTGAAGAAGAAGAATTTGTTCTTTTGTCGCCCAAGCACCAGAGTCTAGGAGGGAAGCCCCCTCACTGGTTGTGCTGTGTTGTGACTTTCCACCCTTCTTATCTCTAACCTTTTCTCTTAGTATGAATGAAGAGGCACCCTTGCCCAGCAACAGCAGGAGGGGCAGCTTTTCTCTTGTTGCCAAGGTTCCTGGTTCGAATCCAGGGTAAGTCATGTATTTTTGTCTCCCGAGCACTAGAGTTGAGAGGGTAGCCCTCTTACTGGTTGTGCTGACTGTGTGGCTCAGTCTGAATGGTGTGTGAAGTAACCTTGCTGTACTTCTTGCATGGCCCTACCTCAGGTTTGGTTATGTGTTGTGAGTTTTGTTTGTATGTAGTTAGCTGATTTTTAGTGGCCACCATCCGCCTGATGAGTCCCAGAAGGACGAAATGCGTTGTGGATTAAGGTAACAAACAACTTTAAATTAGCTGCAGTTGTCATCAGCAGGTGAAAAGTTTTGTTGCCCCCAGCCCTTTAGGTTGGGCTCTTTGCTTTCCCAACCTGTCAACCCTTCTCCAATCTAAACTAAACTAGCCGGTTGGCCTTTTTCAAACTAATTGTAGGCCTAACTAAATTTATGTTGGGAATTTAGGGGGAAAAAAATGGGTCAATTTAAACATGGTACAACCATTATTGTGGGAATTTTAAAGTGCGTGACGTCAACACCCGTGACATAGCTGGATGCCTACTGAGCTTTGCTACCGACCGACTCGACTGAATGCGGCCACTTCACTGCTCGCCTTTTCAATACCATCGGGCACGGGACGGGTTAGTTGAAAAGTGTTAGGATTAGCTCCCTTCTCTCTCTTTGTATGACACAAATATACTTTATACACAGAGTTGGGTAAGTTCCTTAAAAAATGGAACTAGTTCCAGTTACAAGTTCCTCATAAGAAAAAGGAACTCTTTCCAGTTCCAAGTTCCTCTAAAACTAGGAAAACGCTTTAGTCCCGTCGCGTTGTTGGATGAGCGTAATTGGTGCATTGAGCTGCCTTGCGCGGATGCGGATTTTCTGTTGTTCGGTGAAAAAATAATTACTTTGTTGAAGATTTTTTTAAAATTAAATTAAATTAAATTAAAAATTTACTTAAATTTTTTTAATTAATCGTAATTTAAACAAAGGAAAAAATCGTAATATTGAAATTTTCATAAGAAATAATTATTCGATTGCGCACAAATTTAACACGAATATATGAATTCATAAAATTAAGGTTCTGTGAAAAAATCATTACAATCGGATAAAGCATGTAGGTGTTATAAGTCGAAGAAATTTTTAAAAAATCGAAAAAAATCGTAAAATTGCGATTTTCATGAGAAATAATTTTTCGATTGCGCTAAAAAACGTGGCAGTTCTTAGTTCAGAGATTTCGAAGGCCTCCATAAAATTTCATCGCAATCAGAGTATCGGTTTAGTCGGAATCGTGTTAACAGACAGACAAAAATACAGAAAGAAAAAAAAAAAACATTCCGGATTTTTTTCTTCAGTGTAGTGAAATGGAATCTTCGCTTCGCTCGCTACGCTCATCCAATAAAAGGAACTAGGGCTTTCCTAAGTTCCTTTGCAAATGGAACTAAGTTCCTAAAAAGTTCCTTTTTTTCAATAATCATTTTTCTTTATATCTTCTCGAAAGGGTCAATGATTAGCGGGTATCCGAATTTCTACTTAAAACCAAGTATTTGCAAATAATGCATACACTATGTTATAGATTTGGAGAATTAAATATATGGATGAGTATGTAGGCTTTCATGACATGTGAATCAATTTTGAATGATCTTTGGGTTGATGATGCACTGCTCCACGTTTCGCAACCAACATGGGTGATGAACACGACACAACGCAACAACCCAAAAGATCATTCAAAACTCAAGGGCGATTGTATTGAAAAGAATGAAGTTTAGTTGGCAACGCGGCTAATAATGGTGAGAAACCCACGCTAGATGGGGGTTGACCACTGAGTGTAGGAATGGGGTTGGGGGTATGACAAGAATTTAGAACAATAGAGGCAAATTTTAGATTTCCTGGAAACTGAGTAGTATTTTACAATCCCTTCATCTTGTAAGCAAACTATGATTTGACTTTCATTCCTTAAATTTGTACAGTCAAGTTATATAAAAGAAACTTATGAAAATAAGTTACAGTTCCTGGAAAATTGGAACTAGTTCCTTTTTTCAGACAGGAACTAAGGAAGGGAAAAAAGGAACTAGTTCCTAGGAACTGGAACTGTTTAGTTTCGTTCCTACAAACACTGTTTATACATATACTTTAAAAAAACAACTAGAACCTAAAAGAAGACAAAATTTACATTTTAACTGTTTGTAAACTATAGTCACTGTCCATCCGTACTCTTCACATAATATCTTGACAAACCTTGTAGCTATTCACTTGTCATATTAATTAAATTAGTACATAAAACACTTATTGAGCTGTCACTGTGCTAGAACAAATCTGCAAATGCTCCATCCACACATAATGTCAATCCCTTACTAATTCAACACGTGTTCTAACCGAGTGTCTAGCTTTGCCCGGCCGGCTCGGAAGGCATCCACCAACGTCACATGCCCCCAGGCGCGCGTCAAAACAAACCACTATAGTGGGGTGTAAGCCTCATCCAAGGTTGCCACAAATTGCGGCATTTTTATTTTTTGTACATCTACTTATATTTAAAAAATACTTCATCCTATGTGATAATATGCCTTTATAGCAGGTTTAGCACTTGTGTCATGGAGCTTCTAGCTCTTTCTAACAAGCTTAATACATAATAGCTTACAAAGTGTGGAAAAGGCCACCATGCTGAAAAATTTTGTCAAGAACTTGTTTATGGCATGATCTTATCAAGAACTTGGTTTGAAACAAGATCTTATAAAAATCTTGTGTATTTCTTCAAATCTTAGATAAAAAACAAGATCTTGTCCACGTCTTGACAAGATCTCGTCAACATCTTAACAAGATCTTGTAAGATATCAAACTTAACTGCCCCCTGGTGTTAGCTTCTTGAACCTCATCAAACAACATGGCAGCAAACAAGCCAAGTCTACATTTGTGCTTTTTTTCTCTCTCGATTTGGTTAGTCGGGAAACACTCCCGTAGGCGTAATTGTTATTATTTACTACAATTCAGAAATTAAAAAAAAGGTCTGCCCCAACCGGGATTCGAACATCATCAGAATCTAAGTCAGAATCATAGATTAAAATGTACCCGTCCTGATGGTCTAGTGGTTAAGACGCTCACCTGGAATGCGGGAGACCCGTGGTTCGAATCCCGGTTGGGGCGGACTTTTTCAATTTCTGAATTGTAGTAGACAATACATTTGCGCTGTGTCATTGTTTCAGTTTTTCTCAAAACTAGAGGAGACAGTTGATCAATAGATCTAGTCTACATGGTAGGCAAAGGCCACACATAAATAGCTACAGATACGAGAGTTTCAGATGACGTCACACCGACTGTCATGGCCGACTGGTGGACAAAAATTACGGTGGCGCTATATAAACACAATGTTAAAATGGTGAAATTCATTGAAGATTCCTCAAAGCTGCATCAGTTACATTTTGCAGTTCAAAGGAGGCAAGATGGCGGCAAGTGCGGGGGTGAGGAGTTTGTCGCTCCGTTATTTAATTATATTTTTACTATTCAGAGTTATTGTTTTACAGTGTACAGTGCGTCAAGTGAACCACAACATCTTCGAAGAGGCACTCCTGCATGGATATCCTGTAGAAGGTATGTTAGTGTCATGTAAATGCATAATTACTTCTTCCACACTGTGCTGCAATGCACTTACAAACAATATCCGACCTGCCTAAAACCCTCACCCCGCACAGTCGCGATGCTTGGGCAAAACCCAAAAAGCTCGGTCAGCTAGGCGCAGAAGAGGGGGGTCACACGTGGTACGCCAGGCTTCCGGTGTCGGGTGTCGGAGTCGGTGCACTTCTAAATCGCGCTAGCAGGGGACGTGCAGATGAACCCTGGCCCGAGGAAAAACCAACCCCAACCATGCTCCAGTGGGCGCCGTCAGTCTCCACACACACATCTCATTTGGGAAAACTCTCACCTATGACGAACTACGCGTAGAACTCTCCAGGTTAGGCCTGCGAAACCCCGTGGTTACTCAATAAATGAACTCAGAGATAAACTTAATAAACGCCTTGAAAAAGTCTCAGCGCGGTGAATCCCCCTATCAATATTAAATCTGAAAAACAAACCAACGCAGCCAATAAAATCTTTGTGTTTCGTCTGGGGTCTGACTGGGCGTAAGAACCAGGTATTTCTGACTTGTAAAGAGTGTGCCAATTTACTCATTGTAGTGTGCGAAGGTGAAGGGTGGAGTGTCCTGTAATAAGACTAAAGGAAGTTCCAATGGTCTTGCTGGAAGTGCTCTCTCCCTAACCTATCAGACTCGTCTTCACTCAGTCGACTCACTCATTAAACTCAAGTTCAGACCCCTCTAAAGCACATAGTTCCCACAATCTAAGCATTTTATCATTTACGCAGTAGTTAAGAGGGTGTAAAGAAACAGCCTGATATTCGCGCCTGGTTAGAGGAGCAGCTGTCGTCTGTGTTATGCATCGCGAAACTTGGTTAAATGATAGTATTGCAGACACAGAAGTCATACCTCTACATTATAACGTCTTCAGGAAGGGACAGATTAGTTAAAGGGGGCGGTGGGGTTCCCATTGCGGCATTTGCCAGAGCTTGAGCCCACTCTTTCTAGTAGAGCTTGAGACGGAGGCTGAAATTCGTGGATTGAGGTGACTGGGGGGAGAGACAAACTCTGATTGGCTCTGCCTATAGAGCCCCAAAAATTCATCGGACCATATGAATCAGCAACTGCAGGCTTCCCTAGAAACGTGCTCAAGCTATCCAGATAAATACAAAGCAATAGTTCTTTTTGGTGACTTTAATTGGACATCTCATGGGGGAACTCTGCTCCAATTCCCGGGGGAAAAAAAAACGGCGGGACGAATTATCTCCTCCTTTAACTCCCTGTTCCTCAGTCAACTAGTCACTGAAGCTACCGGGTGACCCCCTCTACCCATGCCACTCTCGACTTGGTTCTATGCGACCGCCCTGAATGGTTAAGGAGGTTGTAGTCATGCCTGGTGTCAGTGACCACCTGGCTGTCAGGACGAGCCTCTCTCTAATCAACCCAAACCAAAACATGTAAATAAGACTGTATATAACTACACTCGGGCTAACTGGCCCCTTCTAAATACACTGTTTCTGAGCAAACTCCCAACTATGTACACTGGCGACATAAATACTGCATGGTCTAACTGGAAATCGCTATTTTTGGAATGCGTTGAGCTAGCGATACCAAAGTCAACCATCAAAGGCAAGCGAAGAGAGCCGTGGATCACCAAGGAAGTACTCAAATGTATTCGTAAAAGAAATCGTATGTTTAGAGCTACTAAAAATAGCCTAGATCCAAAAGTTAAGGAAAAATACAATATTTACAGAAACCGGGTCAAAACTCTAATCCGTGACGCTCACCAAAAATACATCTGGGGTCTTGGTGGCAATAGCAAAAACCTCTGGAAATATGTGCATTCAAAGCAAGGCAGTTCAGCGCCAGCTAACTTCACTGATAATGGGCAGAAACTTACAAATCCAGAAAACAATAGCTAATGCTTTCAACACCAAATTCAAAAATTCGTTCAACGCAGAAGCTCAACCTAGCATGTTTATTCCACCCAAACAGGCACACATCGGGATCCATAATCTCTACTTCACTACCGCCGAATTCACAGCAAGTCTAAAAAATTCAAAACCAAACTCAGCGCATGGCCCAGATGGTATACCATTGCGCATTCTCTTTGAATGTGCTGGCGCTCTGGCACCATCACTGGGTGGATTGTTCAATCACTCATCCGCATGTGGAGCTGTACCGGATGAATGGAAAAGTGCTCACATCGTCCCAATCTTCAAGAAGGGTGACAAGTCGAACCTGGACAATTACAGGCCAATTTCACTAACAAGCGCTTGTCTGCAAGGTGATGGAAAGGCTCGTGTCCGCAGCTCTCCTGGATCACTTCACATTCAACAATCTCATTGGTGATAGTCAGCATGGGTTTTTGCCAAAAAAGGTCATGTGTCACTATGCTAATCGACGTCATCGATGACTGGCAGTTCTCCATGGATAGTGGGAAAAATGAAACAAGTTTATGTTATAACCTTGGATTGGGCCCGGGCTTTTGACCGGTCCCACATGACAGGCTTTTGGACAAGCTCAAGAAATACAAAGTTGATGGTTGTGAGCTTTCATGGATAAGTTCCTTCGTTAAAAAGGCCGTACTCAGTGTGTCTTTTTGATGGCGCAAAATTCAAGCTCTGCCAAAGTTGCGTCTGGGAGTCCTACAGGGTTCAGTCCCGGGTCCACTGTTGTTTACTATTTTACATGCTCGACTTACCATCGTAGTTAGCCCTTTCACAAAAATTGCCCAGTATTTCGGGATGACTCCACTCTGTATAAAATCTGTAAATAACGAAAATGACTCATCTCAACTGCAGCAGGATTTAGACATTCAATTGTGGTGCGAATGTAACCAAATGCAACTTAATCCCAGTAAGTGTGAAACTATTAAGAATCAGTAGGTCCAATTCTCCTGTGAATTGTTTGTACACCCTGAATGATATCACAATTCCTATTAAAAAAATTCCACCAGCTTTTAGGTGTAAATATAAGTAGCGAACTTAAGTGGAACATGCATTTTAATATAATCCGAAACAGGGTGGCTAAACTCACTGGCTTTATTTATAGAAATTTGCACGGTTGCAAGAAGCAGGTACTTCGCACTGCTTATCTCACACTCGTTCGCCCTATTATTACATATGGCCTTCCAGCATGGCACCCTACAACTGCTGCCAATATAGCCAAACTGGAATGTTTACAACATCGAGTGAGTAAAATCATTACCAGCAAGGGTCACCACAGTAAGAAGACAACAGTGTAACCTGCCATCTCTGGAATTGTATTTTAAACAAATAGATGTATTGTACCTACATAAAAAAATGCTTTAACAATCTAGTCCACACATGTCCGTTCAAGCGACTACAGTTGCGCTATAGGAGTGTCCAGAGAAACGAGGGTGTAACCCTATCCCCCCCATTTGCAAGGACATCTGCTTACCAATGTGGTTTCTTTTACAGAGTTGTTAGTCTCTGGAACACATTCACATGGAAAAACAACACTCTGACGTCTTCAATCAATTTAGTTTTTCTTTCAATCTTGTGTATTTGCAACTATCTTACAACTTGGCTTATGACCTAGCATTCTCTTGGGCTCTGACTGGACATGATTTGGGCTCTCACAATGTTCTCATCTCATTCATCTAAATTTAAAGTTTAATTTGTTTTTATTGTATCTCGAATTTTCATAATCATTCATTTAGATTTAAACCTAGTGTATTGTAGTTTTATTGTATAGAAAGCAAGCTAAGCCATTCTGCCATGGAGCTTACTTGCTCTTTTTAGCTTGCTTAATAAATATCTGTACTCTGCTAATATAGGTGTGTATATGTCATCTACCACGTTATGTGCTCTTGGTTTACCTGTGCTGTATGTGTTACATATATGTATGTGTATTTGTAAAGTTTGGAATTTGTTGAATAAATAATAATAATAATAATAATAATAATAATAATAATAATAATAATAATAATAATAAACCAATCAGATATGTTTTCTAGTATCTGTTATTAACGTTTAAGCAAGGTAACCATGGGAATTGAAGCTCTGTTTTTTTTTTAAACAATTAAAAACTGAAGCCTTGTAAACGTAGATCCCAAAGGGCTATGCACTGGCCACTTACCACACTTTAGATTTAGACCTATTGTTTTGTGGTGAACAAAAAGTATTTAAATATTACTGGAAGAACATAAGTAATTCGATTATTGACATTTTGCATTTTTTTTTTGACCAAAAAATTAAAGGAACTGAATAAATCAAAAAGATGTGTGCAGCAGGGAAGAGACCACTGAGATTGATGAGTTGCTGGTGTACAATGGGGGACAAACGAGGATACCCTAAAAACCACATACTATAAAACATATGTGCGACCTCTTCTAGAATATGGCAATTCTCTACTTATAACTTCGACCAAAGGAGCCACAGATGCACTGGACAGGATACAAAATCAAGCCCTCCGAATAATCACAGGAGGTGTAAAGTCAACTCCAATTGTTGCCATGGAAGCTAAAACTAACATACCACCCCTGGAGGCCAGAAGAAACAGTTCAGCAGTAGGGTAGGCATATGCCTGCATGAGAAGCTGATGAGACTAGACCGGCTGGAATGGGACAGAGAACCCCACGAACATCTCAAGACACAAAAAACATTCATTACAGCAGTGAAAGAGGTAAAGGAAGATCTCATCGGGCAATTAAAACACACAGAGAGAGAAAACATCCCCCTACCAAATATAAACATTGCCATACTAGATGTTCTTCATGAACTGACAGTGAATGGACCAGTGGCGGCTTGAACCCCTGAAAACCCGCGGGGCCAACTTTATAGTATTACACCCACCCACGCATGGGTGCCAGTAGGAATTTTGGCAGGGGAGGGGTAAAAGTTACAATTTGTACTTTCGTTGGGCAAATTCAGGGGCCCCCCAATAATAGCGCCGCAGGTGAAAATTTTGAAAATCAGGTTTTTAGAATGCGTTTGGTGGGTTTTAGAAAAAAAGTGGCACGAAGGATTGGGCTGAATACAATACCAAAATTGTGCAATTTTTGTGCAGTCGATACTCGAAACTAGAAAACCACCAAAAGGAAACCTTCAAAATATTCCCCCCCCCATTTTTTTGTCCTTTAGTCAAAAGCTACAGATTTTTAACATTGAGATGGGCGGTTATTAGCTTTTTTGTCCACTGAAATAATTCGGCTTTCCCCAACTTCACATCTTCGCTTTTGCAAGCATTTTATTGTGACGGTCAAAACTCGCATTAATCCATGGAGTGGTATTCTTTTCAAAACTCAAGACGAACAATTGCAGGTAAAAGACACATAAAGCTAGTTATCTCGCAGAAAATTATTTAAAAAAATGTTCATCAGTAAAGAAATTGACTGTCCAAGTTTAATAATAAATCCACACATCAAATGAGGACTAATTAGCACTTCTACTTGCTCGGGACCAGGGGGGTGGTGTCTTAAAACACGTTTTCAGGCGAGCCCTTGGATACGCCGTGGCAAACTAAACATACCCACCGGCAAGGGCGCCCACAAGAATCTTGTCCGGGACGGCAAAATAAAACAATAGCGCCGTAGGCGAAACCTTGAAAATTATGTTTTTAGAGTGCATTTGGTGCGTTTTAGAAAAAAGTAGTGTGCTAAATGCAACATCAAAATATTGAAGTTTTTGTGCAGTGTCGAATTGACATTACCTGGATATTTAGGCGACGTGTGTACCCTTCTCAATTTTTAATGTTAATTTATATAAACATGCAACGAATATTCTAATTCACATCTAAACTTAAAATAATAATGCATATAAATAATAGAGTGGAGTTGATTTACCTGTACATTTATTTTATTTAATCACAGATAGCAATAGTTGGATATGTCCTTGATTTTTATTTTTAATTATTAGGCCTCTTACATAATGTTATTTATATTTTTAGGGGTGTTGTAATTTTCTATTTTAATGTATTTAATTATTTTAATTAATTATCTTACCACAGAGCTAATAGTGGGTTACCCAAATGTATGATTTAGGGTTCCCGCTCGATTTTCGTGATGGAGCAATGCCGCATATTCCAAATAGTAAAATACGATTTTAGATTGATAATTTTTTGGGGTGTCACTTTTCTACCACTTGCAGAGGGTAAGGGTGGAGGGGTTTGTGACTATTTTAATGAAAATTTGATTTTTTCTTGGAAATGAATGAAACTTTGTTATTTTACTAAAAACACATTGCCGAGTTTGAAAAAAAATACAAAAAGTAAAATTTTTGCCGCCATCTTGAAAAAATAATCACTTTTTAGACATGTTATCAAATAGTGAGAAATTTATAATGCTGATGAAAATATTAAATTAAAAAACATGAAATGTTTAGTTTCCTTAATCTAAAACATTAAAAATTTTACAAATCTGTTGATAATTGCTCATTCCACAAACATTTGATTGAAGGCACCTGCTGCATAGCTAATAAGTTTATTGTTAAAAGTCGCCTGCCACATACCGATTTCGGATTGGAGAGTTTGTAAATTAATTTCTATAGACCAAACATTTGTTGATATTCTAAAATAAGCCTGCAGTATTATCCAAACTGTATTTTTTTACAAGTAAAACTAAGGTTTCTAGTTTTACCGTTTTTTTTTTCTTTCAAAATTGGTGTTTTCTTTTAAAAAAAACATTTTTCGAAAGCTATGTAGGTAGCATTTTTTAGATAAAACTTTGTACTGCATTTTTAATGTAGGGTTTTCTACCACGTTTTTAGTTGCGTTGACGGATGAGCCAATTTGGTTTATTAAGTTGATCCATATTTAAGACTGTTGGATGCACTCGAGCAAACGAGACTTTGACGCAGAATGCAGAGGTTAAGTCAGGATCACTTGCATTGACGAAGCTCTATCGTTTCATTCGTTTGTGCTTTCGCCATCGGGTTGTGGTTTGCATTTAAATGTTAAATAAGAATGTGTGTATGGCGCGATCGGAGCACATTGCTTATTTTTTTTTAGTAACTGACCGTATAATTATCTCACTAAACAGGTAATTTGTAGTAACTACCCAAGTTTGCAAAGGGATTTTTTTTTTAATGTTGAAATGTGCTCTAATCGCACCATGCGATCATCCTTTATAAACAACATCCCAAAAATTCAAATTGATTGCGTGAAAATTGGAAGTCGTATAGTGATCCAGACTGTATGTAAAATTAGCTGAATTTGCCGATCAAGCGAATTTCTAAATATGCATTTAAATGTAGAATGTTGAAAAATTGTATAATACTAGTTAATTTTCAAGATAGTACTTTTTCATACTTATTTAAGTAATCCGTCTGGGCCCGGGGAAGGATTGGTCTAGAGAATGAAAAAGTAGTAGCTAGTAAGAGCGGAATATATTACTCCCCGAAACTAGAGGCGAGCTCTGACAATCGTCGTCGGGGACACCTTCCCTTCCCTTGACGACCTCCCCGACGACGATGACAATACACAACGAACGATGACGATGACAAAGACGACGACCGCGACGTGAGAACCCCCTTTCCTACCCATACCCGTGGCTGGTGTGCATGTGCCTCTCCTCCCCATATCCCCTAGGCTAGAGTGGTGCATTATGATCTAACGGTTGACGCCCCCTTACCCAAATAAACCATAAATACGCTAATAGCTATTATTAGATACATATATGATAACGGTTCAATGGCAATTTTATAATTTATAGTACCACTCATTAAGTTGACATTCACCACTTTCAGTATCGCAACGTCCTCGTCGCTCATTTCACAGCGTGACTGCACACGCACATTTTACTAGTTCCATCACCCCTTCAAGTGCCCGTAGAAGATTTGTTACTGGCACCTAGTGATTACTTTCCAATTTCCAACCGTAATCTTCATGGTGGGGGGGGGGGGAATCCTGGTTGCATTTGTCGCTATCGCTAGCCCATACGCTAAAAATAATTAGGGTACAATGCAGCTCTTGTTGGTGATAATTTTTCTGTGTGACACCCTTGCTATTAAACATACACTAGCGAATGACATTACCGGTTGAACTTTTGAGTGACTGGTAAAAAGCACGACAAACAAAGTTTTCTAGCGGAAATAAAATTGTTTTCGTCTAACTTTAGAAGCGATTCCAATTCTCCACAGAGCATATTATAATATCTTTACCGCCCCTGATGTATTTATAAAATTATTGCAGAAATGAAATTAGTAAGAGGAGTATAGAGGTGTATTTAGGCTTGACAAAATCAGGAGCAAGGAAATTAAGAAGAGAGTTGGAGTTGACAAGTTTTTGTTCAAAATAGGAAGAGAAAGATTGAGATGGTATGGACGTATGAGAGAATGGGACAAAAAGAGAATACCGAGAGCAGAATTTGAAAGTGGATATATGAACAGAAGAAGACCTGGTACACCAAGAAATAAGTGGAAGGAACAAATAATAAATGATGGGTAAAAAATAGCAGCATAACGACTGTTGGAGGACAGAAGGAAAGGGCGTGAGCTGGTGGTAAGAAGCAAGAAAGAAGAGGACGATATTGAAGGATGAAGGAGAAGATGAAATGGAAGATGAAGAAATTGAAGGAGAAAAGAACATGACAGGCCTGGCAAGCCGGTGATAATAAACCCTTTGTGCCCTGGAAAATCTGGTGATTAGCCATCCCCTGACCCGACTTATGTTGGAAGCAGGTGTAAGAAATATATAATATATTGTAGAAATATTAATTTTGCTTAGAGCCTACACTTCTGCTATTCCATACCTGCAACTCAGCTCTCGATAATATTGTGATATTTTCTGCTTGTCCAACAATGCATCTAATTCGAACTGTCTTTCTATCTTGCATTGCTTCTATCTGTTTATGTTGCAGCACACTTTCATTAAAGCAATGCATTTGACATTTGACCAGAATAGTGCTCGTAGTGCAACAGAAAACTCGTATGTAACAATTGCTTTCTTTGAATATTATTCTGGCTGAGACCTTACAAACAGAAAAAATTGAGCAAGTAAGGAACTTGTTTCGACAGTTTCGTTTTTGTTGTGACACTGTATTGTGTTACCAATGTAGTTTTACATTTTGTAAACCTTTTGGTCAGGGGCTCAAATGTTATATTCTAACTCTCGATTTCTTCCATAGACATGCTTTGAGTATTGTAACTGTTCCACTTTGTTTCGTCGAAGAATATCATTTTGAACTAATCTGGTATAATGCGTTTTGTTTAAGTACCACAGACTTGACTCGAGTGTAATGTTCATTGCGACGTTTTCTATATCAGAAAATAAATTGTCTTATAGAACTTTAACTTATTTGTAATGCACGTTCAAGTTTTCAGTTTGAGTAGTGATAAATGTCGATGGAAGAGTTATAAGTTAAACAGTTAAACTTAAAACTGTTCAATACAAAGTTTGCTAGATACAAGAACGACATTTCGGCAGAGGGTCTTGAGGAAAGAATGGCCTGTCGAAACCGAATGAAGAATGTGTTTATTAATACATTTATTACATTATGTCGCCAGCATAACTTTGATACTGGGCATTTTGTTTATCAAGACAAGCATCATGGTTGTATTTCACTGTTCCATCATTGGAGACATGAACATTGAATAGCCGATGTAAGATGTACTGCACTCCCTGTACTCATTTGTGTTCCACTTTATTGCAAAGAAACACGTGCCCTTCTCAAATTATTGTTATTGAAGTCTATCGAGTCAGCCTTTGTTTCGTATGCGCAAAATCATTTGATGGATGCTAGATTATCTTGCTGCAATCTGAATAAGCACATCTGTCTATATCTCCAAAATATGTGGCATTTTTTGAACGCCGCGTTTCAACTCTCAAAAACTCGTCACTAGTGTTTATCTTGTTGACACCAAAACACTCTTCATACTTTGCCACGTCATGATTGCACTCAATACTTTACCATGTGGTTAAAAGACTCGAAACTAAGAAATATGACAAAGTTTAAATGCTTCATTTTTACAATAATATTTTATATTATGTAACACTTTAGAATGAGCAAGGTCCAGATACGACCGAAAATAATCAGATGATTACAATACTTTCAAATTGGCTTCTAGCACCTAATACAAATCAAACAATTACTTGAACTTAGCGGAATTTCAGTTGTCAGGAATTAACAAGTAAATTATACTAATGTCTTGGATTAAACAAGTGGAGTCAATGAAAAATAACTACAATCAACATACTTAAATGTCGGGTTCTTTATAGCTGCGACTTTCCATCGAACAAATTTACAGTGTTTTATATTTTACGACAACCTGTGACTCTGTCCACCAATCAAGCAATTTTTAGTGCGGCTAGTTTGTGTTTATATTTACTATTTAAGAAGCAAGAAAAAGAGGACGATAATGACAAAAGATGAAATGGAAGTGAAAAAATGAATGACAAGAAACATGACAGGCCGACAAGCCGTGTTATAATAAACTCTGTGTGCCTTAGAAATCTGGTGCTCTATTAGACCCCGACCCAAATATGTTGGAAAGGTGTAAGAAATAATGATTCATTACAATTATTACTATTGCAATATACTATTCAATATTATTATTTACTACTACTATTACTATTACTATCAAGCTGGAAAATTGCCTTCATCACCCCAAATTTCTGAAGCCTGAGAAAGACGCCTCTGACCCTGCCAGCTATGTCCAATTGCCCTCACAAGCGCCCTTGCAAAGACGGCTGAGAAAATAGTCAATGAAAGGGTTTGGATAAATTACCTCGAAAGCAAACTACATCATCGCCGAAGACCAGGCAGGTTTTCGACAAAAACCGAGGCACCACAGACCAAGTCGCCTACTTTGCGCAGACAGTCAAAGAGGGTTTCAGCAAATGGAAAGCACACTGGCTGTCTCCACGACCTTTCTGGAGCTTTCGACTCCACCGACCGGGTCATGGGCAGTCAAGCAGATGATCAAAGATGAAGTACCAAACAACATTGTCAGATGGCTCCCGACTTCATTAACAAGAGGCGTATCAAGGTGGTCCACAAAGGTGCCCATAGCAATTAACACGTAAGACGCGAGCCGGAGTTGCCCCAAGGTACAACCCACAGCGCCGACCGCTTCAAATTGCAATCAATGGACTCATCAAACTATTGAATCGAATACCGGGCCCTTTTGTCGCCAAAGTTTTTGCAGACGACTTTGTCATCTTCTTCACAGAAAAATGTCCGGTTGGACGGAGCAAAAAGGGGCCCTCGCCATGACGATAGCTGCAGGCTGGATCAAAGTGAAACGGTTTTAAGATAAACTGCAGCAAAACCATCGGCCCCTACTTCACGATGAGTCACAATCCTTCAAGTTCAACTCACTCTTGATGGCGAACAGATTAAACAGAAGATGATAGTCTGGAGCAGACAGCAAGGAAAAGAAAATCGCAAAAACTTTTTGAGTAGAAGCAGCACACTGGTATCAAAATGTTCCTATGGACGTCAGTAATTATTTCTCCCCTGTGTGCAATCTCGAAATTTGTTGCGGGTGGCGCTGAGCGGAGGTCAAAGGTCACGCGGGTCACACGCGCAGTATCACACTGTTTCGGCTGTATCCACTGAACTAATATAGATATTAGCCTCTAGTTTGCTTAATTCAGTTGTAGAAATACCATTCTATCATCTCTGCATGTGTGCTCTCGGAATTTTGGTCCCAGTGGCGGTGGATGGAGGTCAAATGTCACGCGGGTCATGCGCGCAGCATCGCACTGTTTTGGCAATATCTCCTGAACAATAAAGATATTATCCTCTAGTTTGCTTGATTCATTTATTGAATTACCATTACATCATCCCTGTATTGTGTGCATCTCGTCTTTTGGTGCAGGCGGCGGTGGATGGAGGTCAAAGGTCAGTGGGTCATGCGCGCAGCATTGCATTTGCAATTGGCTATATCTCCTGAACTAATAAAGATTTGTTTATTATATAACTAAGGGAATAATTTTGTTTGATTTAGTTATGAATTGCCATTCTATCACCTCTGCATTGTGTGCCATCTCGGCATTTTGAGCGAGTGGTACTCACATCTAAAGGTATTATTAAACATACTACATAACAAGAAATAAAAACTGTAATCGAGTGAAAATCCATGCTAAGTCTTTAGAGTTGGCAGGGCAATTATCTCACTATCCTGCTTATACAATGGAAGGATGAACATTGAGTTGAAACACGGGTTTCAGCTTTTGCTAACCCTTTTCAGAGGGTTTACCCTCGTTAACCAAGAGGGGCTATGTGTTGAGCGTTCTTATCAAACTCGAAAACATAAGGTTACCTTATCTTCTCCGAAACACTTCTTCTGTACGCTGCAGTCTAAAGGCATGAAACGCCCCCTTGCCCGACATGGTTTCTTCATTTATATCATGTTGCATTTGCAAAAACGAATGAAACCTGGCAATTTTGAATCAATTAAGTTCGAAGGTACAATCACACCATCTTTTTCAAAAATTCCTTTCGCAAATAGCTGAGTCAACACGTCGAACATTGTCGTAACTCATGCGGGTGTCGGCATTGTATAGAACATTCACTAAGCCTTGGATCAAGATTCTTGAAGTCCCAGTCATTGAAAACCCCTTTACATGTTTCGGCGTTAAATTTTTACCCCTAGATGCTAGAAAAAACAATGTTCTTGGGAAATACTAAGAATCTTGGTTTGCAAATCTTTCTTTGTCGTCTCGCGTGATGGCTCATCATGTTCGTCTTCAATTACATATAAGTTTTGGTAGGATGTGAAGAGATTCAGGTATTATAAGGGGCACAGTGCTTTTGATCGATGCCTCCTATAAAGCTATGCCCAGAGTATCTTTTAAACCATCGCGGATTTTAACGTACTCTATGACCCACTGATGCAAACAAACATGTAAACAGAGCGCTTACACTTACAACAACTGTCTATTGGCGAGTAATTTTGAAACCAAATAATTGCAATAGCTCATTCATTTTTAATAATAATAGCTAATAGCCAAGTGAACAGACATCAAATGGACGAACATATACATAAACAGATTGACCATACCCTAAAGTACAGTAACCAAATGATAATGAACTCACCATCCGTCGGAAAAGTAAAGCTAACAAAAAACGTCTGAATCACTGTCGAACGTTTCACTCGATCACTCTTTACACTTTAGAGATATTTAGACGTTTAGACAACTTCCTACATGAGTTGTAGTCCGACTGAGCAACACCACCACCCAGGATCGTATTTAAAAAGTGAACAGCAATTCCCCAACCCCACGTAATCGTTAGTAAATAGTTTAATAAAAAATGACAAAATTTGGCAAAATTATCTGAAAATTTTCAGATCAGTAACATGCCTTTGACAGCCGCCCGTGATGGATTGGGGCGTGCTGTAACGCAAGCGGCAACTGATTGTAACATTGTCGGTAATTTAGGTGGGATTTCAATATTTGAAATATGATATAGACCTACTAATTCCGAGATGCACAAAAACAGAGGTGATAGGATGGCATTTCTACAACTGAAATAAGCAAAATATAGATTAATACCTCCATTCATTCAGCAGATATACCCAAAAAAGTACGCCACCGCACGCCTGACTCGCGTGGTGACCTTTGCCTGGGGCCTACCGCCTACCTTTACCAAATATAAAGATGCACACAAAGCAGAGGTGATGAAATGGTATTTCAATAACTGAATCAAGCAAAATAGAGGGTAATATCTCTATTAGTTCAGGATATATAGTCAAAACAGTGCGATGCGGCGCGCATGACCCGCGTGACCTTTGACCTCCATCTACTGCCACCTGCACCAAATGCCGAAATGTCTACAATACAAGGATTATGGGAATGATAATTTAATAACTAAAATAATTTTGACTGAATCAAGCAAACTAGAGGGTAATATCTCTATTGTTCAGGATATATACCCAAATCAGTACGCCACCGCGTGCTTTACCCGCGGGTGACCTTTGACCTCTGCCCACCATCATCTTATCAAATACCAAGATGCACACAAAGCAGAGGTGATGAAATGATATTTCAATAACTGAATCAAGCAAACTAGAGGGGAATATCCATATTAGTTCAGGAGATATATAGTCAAAACCATGCGATGCGGCGCGAAAGACCCGCGTGACCTTGACCTCCATCTGCCGCCTCCTGCACCAAATGACGAAATGCACATAATACAGAGATGATGGAATGGTAATTCAGTAACTGACTCATCCAAACTGGAGGGTACTATCTCTATTAGTTCAAGAGATATAACCAAAAGAGTACGATGCTGTGCGCATGACCCGCGTGACCTTTGACCTCCGCCTACCGCCACCGCAACAAATGCCAAGATGCACACAAGGGAGTGACTTCCTGACGTTTTATACAAACATTTTGATACCTGTGTGCTGCTTCTACTCAAAAAGTTTAAACAAAATCGGTTTTCTAGAGGTCTTTTTCAGGTTGCCGCCAGACTATGAGATGAAGTACCTTGGCGTGACTCTCGACAAAAAAATGACCGGCAAGATCCACTTTGAAAAGGCTGCAGAGAAGGGCCAAAAACGACTACGACTCCTTCAAAGGGTAGCCCGGTGTGTCCTTTGGGCGCAAAACTAACACTCTGGCGCTGACCTACAAAACGTACATCAGACCAGCCATTGAGTACGGGACCGAAGTCTTTCCTGCCGTCGCCGCAACGCACACCAGCCATGTCGACAGAGTCCAAAAATCGGAGCCTTCGCCTCATAACGGGAGCAGTGAAAACCACCAATTATCGCCATGGAGTGGTTCAGCCAAATTGAGCCTCTACAGCTAAGAAGAGAGCAGCGCGCTGTCCAACTGCACGAAAACTGGCGCGCCCAAACCCCCACAAATGGCTCAACTACCCAAACCTCAAAAGTCAAGGCGCACACTAACTTTGCTGAAACAGTCCACCAACTGAAGAGTAAAAACTGTCCTATCCTCCTAGAAGCACCACGTGCACCACTTGACGTACCACTCCCAGAGCTTCTGCCGGACAAGTCCAATCAGCTTGCCCCGGGGACCAAAATTGGGTGGGATCGGAAGAAAGATGACCATAAAGAACTGAAGAGCTTGCCGAGAAGCACCTGAAGAAGCACTTTCCTCTTCAAGAGTGGGTGCACATCTTCACAGGGCGGTCCTATGACTCGGCTACAAACAGAACAGGTTACGGCATCCACTGCATCTTCTTGAAGAAGCCACTCCAATGGGAGCGTGCGAAAAATACTTCGACGCTGAGGTCGCAGCCATTGCCAGGGCGGCCGAAAAAATCACCGAGACCCCCGCCTTCCCTCTCAACAAGACAAAATTTGTGATCCTAAGCGACAGCGTCTCGGCCATCCAATTTTCACCCAAGCAGCAAACCTCCATCCAAAATCGCTGCTTTTCAAAAACTCTCTTGCCGCCTCCGTCAGCAAAACAAACTATTAGAGACTCAATGGATCCCTAGCCACTGCAAGATCATGGGGAATGAAAGGCAGACTCTTGGCCAAAAGTGCCACAAAAGCACCGCAACCACCAGCAGCGCCTCTCTCCTACCAAAATGTCAAAACTAAGATCAAGTCAACCACAAAAAGGATCTTCAGAAACACCACAGAAGAGACTTCACGACTAAAGAACTGGTGGACCGAGATCAAAAAGGGCCAGACAAAGACTGGTCGAGGAAGACGGCCACCGCCCATTTCCGGCTTTAACCGGTCACGACGTCTTGCACACCACCTGCACCGCTTCAACATTACCAACGAACCGGCCACCTGCAAACTTTTTAATTTAGAAGATCAAGACAGAGCGCATCTCTTCAGATGCGCCGCCCTCAAGATTGACATTGACTCCCTGCCCGATGACCTGAGCAGGATAGAAAAGGAGGCAGTCTATATTGGATAGCAAGACAGAAGAATGGCTGAAGAGGCCAACTTTGCACAAGAAAAAAAAAAAAAAAAAAAACTATTCGAGACGATGCATGGTGATATATGAGGGTGAACAATTTTACAAATATAAAACCAATGCCTTCTGCGGGATTCAAACCCACGTTCTTCAAGTGATATACGCTGTGGGCCAGCGCCCCAATCGTATTAGTAACCGCAGGCGGCTTCAAGCCATTGATTCACTGTTGTATTTCATACATTATATTTATTGATATTTTCCCGCGTATTAAATTAAAAGCGCGTAAAGGTAGCCAATTGTTAATAACTTCCCATATTGGAAGCAATAGCTTAATAAATATGTACGGTATATGGATTTTTTTTATATAACGTCTATCCTATTAATAACTAATTTACAACGGGGGACAAAACGGCGCTCGTATTCGTTTGAGCATGTGATTACTATTTAAAATCCATGGTTTGACCATGGTTTAACCAGGATTTTAAATATGGTTTGATGCCAAGAAAACCACTGCCTTCTACACATGGATGTTTCAGTATTTCCCAGTTGAATAGTTGTGTTAATTATGCCACTACCATCTTAAAATATTTGTTCATGATTTAATAAGTGAAAATATTCAAAACAGGGTTGTCCTATAATATCAACATAAAAAGTGTAAATATCAACCGATTTTAAAAATTTCAAAAGTTTTTGTTTGAACAAACATTAAAGAACGCAATTAAATTTATTTTAAAATTTTAAAATTTTACTGCAGTATACACCGGTAAATAATGTCAAAAATTTGAGATTTTTTCCAAGATGGCGTCTTTTTTCGAACTTCTAGTATTTTTTTTAAATTCAGCATTGTGTTGTTAGTAAATCTACGAATTTTCAAAGAAATTCATGGTTTTGTTTTGTGTCTATGGTAATAATCACAAACCCCTCCCCTCCCACCCCCTGCAGGGGGTGGGGGGGTGACACCAAAATTTTTTATCAATCTAAATGTATAATTAACCATTTGGTAAAGTGCCGTTGCTCCATCACAAAAATCGAGCGGGAAACGTTTGGGTTACCTACTATAACACAAATCAGTGTATTACACTTTTTCCTGTGTATACGCAAGTAATATATAGGTTCATACATAAACATTGGTATGGTTTTCTTGTATTAATTCCCATTACAATGACAGCCTCTTTCGAATTGTCGTGTTTTTCTTTTATCCTCTATCGATTTTTTTTCAATAATAACTTTCTTTGCCCCCCCCCCCCCACCCAGGGCTACTGGAGCGGCCGTTACCTTACTCCCGTGGGGTGGGTGCTATACTGTCATGGAAGGTCTCGTCCTTGAGCTCGATCGACGATTGGGGGTTGGGTCTTGCTTGAGTAAAAGCTAATTCATTTTCATGCATTTCATTTTTAAAAAAAACTTTTGGCTCAAGAAGAAACCGAAGAAAATAGGACTAGCAAATGTTAAAATCTTGGCTGGGGGATAGCAGCGGTTTAGCTGAGCTCGTTAACCGGTTCCACTCGAACACCGAAGTTAAGGGAGAATCGGACGTGGTCATGGGTAGAGTGGGTGACCGCTCTACCATGAAACTCACGTATACCCCTGGTTAGAGCAGATGGAGGGTTCGAAAGCTAGTGTAACGGCTTCGTTCTCCTTTACGTTGCTCGGCAGTCCGGGTTAGTGGAGGAACCTATATGACTGTCAAAGTTACACCGTCCTGTCGGATTGGGACGTTTAGCGTTGGGCCCTTGGTACTTTTGAAAGGAGTAGGCTACGTGCCGGTACCGGGTTTCCCTCCTCCCTTCTGTTTATACTTCATCCTCATCTATCACCACCCATCGTCTCGATTAGCCAAAATGCATTTAAAAATGAGACGTTAAGCAATATTCAATCATCAATCAATCAATTTGGGTAGGGATCTTTTGGGAAACAAAACCAGGGGGAGCACCTGCCCCCCTGCCCTACCCCTTGCGGACACCCATACCACCGGACACCACTGGTAGTAGTGGTTACAGAAAAAATATTAGATTCTGATGGGACCGCGCGTTTGGGAGACCTTGTTCTTTTGCAGTTTATTTGGCACGATCTTTTGAGCGCGCATTTTAAAACCATCACAATTACATTCCAATCTGACACGAGTATTGGCTTGTTCGGGAAGTTTTCATCATACAGGCACGATACTACTTCTTTTATAGCTCATATTTATATAGCAAACACTCAATGATTAAATGGCCTACTTACGCCCTGTACAAAGTTAAAGACTGTCGCAGTTATAAATGTAATTATGTAATTATTATTATATTATTATAATTATTATTAATAAATTTAAAAGTAATGTAACACTTATCAGTGATAACTCAACAATCAAACAAACAAGTAGCCAAAATGTCAACATTTTGTGAACAAAATCTTCTAAATATTCAACAGCGGAAAACTGTATATTTAAATTCTCCCCAGTTGCCTTTCAATCCCTCCTCTAGTCCACTCATTTGTCTTAATACCAAAACCATTGCCCGCTCATGTCATGTACAATTTTTAGGATTGACAATGACTGAATCTCTAGACTGGGGTATCCACATTGATAAGGTTTGTGGTAAAATAAGAAGTGGTTTTTACCTTTTACGTAGAATGAAACTAATCATAAGCCCACAAACTCTCCGTTTCATTTATTTTGCTCACATCCATTCACACATCTTATATGCATTGATCTTTTGGGGTGCATCACCACATGCCAGTAGAGTATTCCGCCTTCAAAAACAAACCATCCAGGTTATGGCGGGTGCCTCCTGGCAAACATCTTGCAGAAATATTTTTCCTAGCATTAAAATACTCACTGTTACCAACTGTCTTATACAATCATGTGTACTATTTGTACGCAACAACCCAAATCTTTTTTCCACGAAACTCTGCAACACACTCGTATCCTACTCGTTCACACTCTGATATACATCTCCCTATACACACAAAACATCACGCTTCTCCACTAGTCCCACCTATTTTTGTCTCACTATATATAATAAACTACCATCGTATATAAAAATTGCCCAGACATCGAGTATTTATAAAACAAAACTTAATGCGTGGCTGAAAGAAACCTGCTTTTATACCTTAAATGAATTTGTAAACCCGTAACCAGCAACTTGTACCAATGGTATTTTATACAAATGGTAGTCTATACTGTACCAATAGTATCTTCCATCTAATTTACTGTAAACATTAATTTAACTTGCCTTTGTAATAATTGTTTGTTTCTCCAAAATCTCTTTATCTACATTTACTATTCTCATATCAATCAAAGTCATAACTATTAGTATATACCTGTTATTAAGATTAACCACATGAATAATACTCCATAGTTCTTGTTCTTCTAATCTATCTCTTCCATGATATGCATGGCATATTTATTATATTGTATATATTATTAGCCTATTTACTTTTATACAAATTATTAATAATTAGATTTAGGCCTAGTTTTATAGTTTTCACTACATGTTAATGTACATTTTATTACTTATGTTAATATTAAGAGTTATTCACTTCACTCTGTCTCTCTCATAAGAGGATAATATAATATGTGTATACTTATATACTATGTATTGGTCAAGCAAATAAATTACTTTTGCCCAAAAGACAACACTCCTAAAAACGGAGCACTGTCCGGACCTGCTACACCATCCTCGACAAAAGCTTGCCAGCCTAGATGTCAAATAGCCTTTCAAACTCAACTATCAAAATTGACTTCAATCTTCAAGTGGAAGGTATGGGCAAGAAGGAGGAAAAAAGCCAGTCCGAGCTGAAAGTGCTTATCGAAGCGCATCTGAAGAAGCACTACCCAATATCCGAATGGGTGCATGTTTTTACGGACGGCTCCCGAAACAGCTCGGGGAGGAATACTGGCTTTGGCTTCCATTGCATCTTCTTTGAAGAGGCGCACCCAAATGGCACCAGGCTCGAGCATTTTTGATGCAGAAATAAATGCCATCTCCAGAGCAGCAGAGAAAATCGCAGAAACACCAACCTTCCACTCAAAAAGACAAAATTTGTCATTATCTCTGACAGCAAGGCTGCCATCAAGAAGATCTGTCAGATGGAAAAATGTGAAGAAGCCTCCCTGTCTCTTAAAAAGAGTTTAATAAAAAATGTGATGCATGGAAAAGTGCTTAAAATTCAATGGGTGCCCAGCCACTGCAACATCCTGGGCAACGAGAAGGCTGACGCGCTAGCCAAGTTGGGCTCAAGAAGTCTGCCCCTGACACGGCGAGTATCTCCTACAACTCTGCCAAAAACCTTGCCAAGGAGGGCCTCAAGACATCCTATGGAAGACTTCAAGAGGCCAAGATGTATCACAAACCATGGCGGGACGAGGTCCTCAAAGGGCCAGACAAATCCTGGACAAGAAAGGTGGCAACAGCGCAGTTCCGGCTGGCCACAGGACATGACGTCCTGCAGCACCACACTGAGTCGATTTCCGATTTCAAATCACAAAGGAACCAGCAACTTGCAAACTATGTACATCGGGTTTTCAGGACAGAGCGCACCTCTTCAGCTGCGCCGCACTTAAATCTGACATTGACGCCCTGCCAAATAACCTGAGCGGGCCAGAGAAGGAAGCACATATTTACTGGATAGCCAGGAAGAAAAATGATTGAAAAATCAAGCTTTCGGCATAGGACAAAAAAAAATAAAAATAAAAAATAAATTACTCTACTCTACTCTAGTCAATAAGGAAGTGGTGGATTCTGTGGTAATGCAGTGCAAACTACAAATCCTATGACTGCACAACGCAAACAAAGTAATTAAGCTACAGTGGATACCATCACACTGTAATGTATATGGCATTGAGAAAGCAGACTTCTTAGCTAAGCAAGGTAGCAAAATGCTACAACAGAGCAAAACCGTTAACTTAAAGTCTTGTTACACTATCAAATGTTGAGGGAAAACATTTTGGGACTCAACTTGTTGCCCAGATGTAGATAGCATTGAAATGTGATGCTGCGGTCCCCACACTGAAATATGTTGACTAAAACATTGACGACCACGGCAATATGTTGACAAGAAGTGAACAAGTTCAACTTTGAGAAATGTTGACCAGATTTTTGACGACGTTCAACCAATGGCTGAGCGACATCGTGTCACGTGATCATGTCGCTGAGTTGATCCATGGTGTGGGCTATTATTAAGCAAATTTTGTGGGAAGAAAGACTTATTTATGCGAGTAAATTACACTGAAAAGTTATAAAAATCGTACCCGTTTCAGATAAGACACAAACTTTATGATGGGGTGAGTAAAAAATGGTAAAAAAGTTTTCCCAAACAAGACTCGAACCGGGGACCCTTCGCGTGGTAGCCGAGCGCTCTCACCGTTGAGCCAGCAGCGAACTGAAATTCCGCGCTGCTTAGAGTGGTATCATTAGCCCGTCAGATACACACGCAGACTCGAGATGAACATAAAGCCCTTTGAGATGACAATTTCGACACTTTTTAACTCTTTTTTGCGATCTGCCAATACTTTTTAATGTTTATTCACAGCTGTATACGGCCCTATGTACGTAATTACTATTATTTTGGTAGAAACAGTTTTGAAGTGGCAGTTTCTCTCGACGGGATTCCAAATGTCCGTCAACATGTTGATGGAGGTGACACAACAGAGTGTAGTCTTGTCAACAAGTTGAGCCCAAAAAGTTGTGTCAACATGTTGATAGTGTAACAAGACTTTTACAGCTCAGTTAAAGCCATGTAAAAAGCTGCAGCTTCCAAGAAAAAATAGACAAGATTGGGTCGAAAAGGGACAAGACAAACCATGGCAGGAGTACACCACAGAGCCAAGAAAACCCAACAAAATATATGATAGACAAACAGAAAAAAGCACAGTTCAGGTTAAAGACTCAACATGACCTTCAAGGGAAGCATCTGCACCGAATAGGTGTGTTTGAAACCAGTACTGTATTTTGCGGAGATGGTGAACATGACAGATGACATTTTGTACACTTGTGCCAGTCTGGCAAATGAGCGGACGCAATGCCTAACGGCATGAAGAAGGAGGAAAGGGGGGCTCGTCTCTACTGGTGACTAGATTGACTAGACTGTGGTATTTCAGGGTGGCTGTGGTATTTAGGGTGGCTGTGGTATTTCTTTCTAGCTTGTCACCCTAAAAAAATCACTCCTGTGTTTTAATCTGAATTTGTAAGCATTCAAAGGTTTTCGATAGTGATTTTGCCCCAATAAGGTTTTTTCAGAGTTTAGTGTGTGCGGTGAGCAAATAATTTCTTAATTTAATTCTTATAGGAATTAAAATATTAGATTGTGTTAACGCTTCATCATTGTACCTTGACGAAAGTTTAGGCTTAATACCTAATAATTATATTATTTTGTAATTTTTGAGTGTGACATTAAACCCTTCCCC